>JABFPT010000720.1:0-17089 GCA_022817245.1 Nixonia krombeini | reverse complement strand
ATAAAAAATAAGGCAAAGCAGGATTTTGTTATGAAATATTTTGAAATATTTGCCGATATACTTTTGCTTACGGCCGTGTCTGTTTATATTTAGTACCCGTTTTATGTAAAATATAATTATTTCGCGATGGCGAATACGAGACGGAAAAGTGGTGTATAATCGTATATCAGTACAGGTGCATTTTTGCATGACGGTACGTCAAGACGAATACGTGCAGATTTTATGAAGGAGGGGCATTAAGATGGTTCACTCTGTATTGAATAGCCGCAGCTATATTCCGTCCTATCGTGGGCGATTTGGTTCCATAAAAGGATATTCGCCACTGCCGATTTGAGTGGAGCTCCCTTTTGGTATAAGAAGCGTGCTCGCAATGTAAACTCGCGGTATAAATAAAGCGGTACCCGGTCGCCAATTAAAATGCTTCTTACTGCGGCGACCCTAACGAGTGGGCGATCTGGAAAGGGCCGCCATTGCCGCCACCACTACCACCACTACTGATACTAACACTACCACCATAACAACCGCCGCCGCCGACGCAACGCTGCAATCGAAAAAACACTGCAAGAGCTCAACGATTTACGCATTGATTCGAGAACCGTTTATATTCCTTTTTTTGTTTGACGGACCCCTTCATTTTTATAATTTCTAAACATTTACTTCAAGTAATGAAGCGGCACTGATCGTCGGGAATTAAAAGACCATTTTCCCCTTTTTTGCACTTTGGAAATAATTACTTGACCAACGCTTAAACAAATATCGGAATACCCAAGGAATTTCATTTCCTTAAAATTTTTAAATTTCTCTTTACTTCATTTACTTATAATTCGTTTATTTTTCTCTCATGCTATTTTTTCTTACGTAGAAATTTACTTTGCAACAATTAATTGTAGACCGCGAACAACAAACTATGAAATGATGCGAGTAAATAAATAATAAATAATAAATAATACAACATAATGGAAATAAATATTGTAACGTAATAGTTTCATAGGCATCGCTATAATGTTAACGAGGTGCGAAATACATGAAAAATACGTATAAAATTACATTACATAAAAGCAAAAGAAACAGCAGTTCGTTGAGGGAAAAAGTGCGTGAAAAAGAGCGACACATCCGTAGAAGGCAAGTGTCAAAATTACAAAATAAATGAGAGCAATTGAGTCGGTCGGTTGATCGATTCGATCAATGGAAAATGGATGGAAATCCTCGCGCGCATATCGACGATCTCGTTCCACGAAAATATTTTAATTACGTTCTACGGGCTATGTGCATATGCGTCGGATTGATTTATGTCCAATCATGGCGAATCTCGGCGGGGAGCGTGATTGGATGAGGCTGCGAACAAAGCGCGGAGGACAGGATCGGTGTTTCGCCTTCTGAAACTGGCACCGTGTAGTTCGGTAAATGAATTTCGATGACCGACCGTGGTGGTGCCCTCCACTACTGTTTTCCAAGTGCGTTCTATCTTAACTTTCCGACAAGTGTCGCCGCCGGAGGTACTGCCCGTCGTGTCCATTTGAATTATTGACATAATCGGCGATGTGTAATGTACCACTGTGTCCGAAAAGTACTTTAACTGAGAGTAAAGTATTATTTCCTCGAACTTCTGTAAACATAATTTCTGCTTTAGCATACCCGAAATCAGTGCACGAAACTTAACACAGTTGTTCACTCTTTCAAAGTAAACATAAAATCGATTAAATAATTTAAAGAAGTTGAAAAAATGGAAATGAGTCATTTCGCTTATCCGTATGAAATAATCAGAGAACTTCGTGTGAAAGTCAGCAATGTAAAGTTGATCGGGATGCCATACTGTTGGCGTCACTTGTAGAGCACGACCATCCGATTTTGCGTGCCTTTGCGAACTTGAGTGTTCGAAATCTAAAGCCCCGGAAGCAAAAGGAAAGTATTATCGGCGAATTGGCGATGTGTCCACAACCGCGTGTGTGTACGCACGTAAGTAATCAAATGGCTTGGAAAACACGCAGCTCCCCGGAAGAAGAGAAATCCCTCTTCGGCAGAAGTGTTGACGTCAATTTCCCCTCCGAAACGTAGCGGAAGTAATTCAGCACTTTTTATTTGCAACATTATACATTCTTTCGCCCCTATTTTCTTCCACACTCCTTTGTTTATTTACTGCGAAACGGCGTCTTTTTGCAGGTCGTAACGAGCACCTCGAAGCGAGCGCGGCTGAGATCGGTTGCGTCACGTTGTCTTTAATGAAGCCTCGCGAACGCGGAATTAGCCGAGTCGTTCTTAAAGCATTTTGGCGGAATGAAACTTTAAAGGGAAGAAAGATTCTCATTTGCATTCCCGGAAGGCGCGCGCCGCGCGTTTATGAGGCAGCGACGTTTAAAAGGTAGGTCAAGATAAAATCGGCTTTCGTACCCGCAACGCACGCACGCACGCGGGCAGGCATGCACGCGTGATAACGCCACGCCACGACTCGCGTATATGTACGAGTTGTTTACACTTGCGTAATCGCCGCTGACTCGAAGCGATGTCGCACGAACGTGATCCTCCGCTCTGCTATGTTTTCTTCTCGTTTCTCTTCATCCTCGGTCAATGATTCACAGAGACGAACGTGACATTCAAGCAAACCACGGCAATGCAGTTTCACCAATATACTTTTCATTTACTGATTTATTTATTTTTCTAATCAGATATTCACGAGTAAACATTTTCATAGTTTTAAGCAAACTTTAACGTTTAATGTTGCATATTTCGAAATTATTTTATTATTTGAATCCTTTGCCAAAAATTTCTTCTCTATTAATCAAAAACGTTTCTTACATGATGTTTCATTGGTACTGTAGCAAGAAACGAGTGAGAAGAACGTTCGTGTGCTTTGAATGTTCCTGGCTGCTATTTCGAATGCATGACGTTAGGCACTATTTGCGCAAGACGTGAGACTTCTCAAAATACTTTTACCGCAGTTTGCCTTCGACAGTTGACTAACGTAACGCCTGCCATCAAACAAAAATACTCAATATGTAAACGATTGTTGGACGAAATTTCTACCAACTACTCGAATATAATTTCGTGTGTGTAAACGCATTGCGTGCGCACGCTGCTTGTATAAAAGGGTGCGAGCAAAGTAAAATATTCTCGTTCACAATTTGCTTTGTAATTCGTTATATTAGAATTTGCTTTTGGATCGAAGGGGGAGAAAGAAAACGGGTGTAATTACTGTTTTAATAAAGTTCATTTACTGGATTATTTCGTCGAACCGTTGGTAAACAGTCGACGTATGGGAAATTATTGTTGAAGTTATACTGTGCAGTAACAATCTGGCAAGTGGACAACAACTACAATTACTAAAATAAAACGTTTACATCAAACCCGCTGCATTATTTACTGCTACATTATTCAAAATGTTGCAGAACAGTTTAATGAGTTGTATAATACATAAAGTAGGAGATAGGGGAAGATTGCAGAAAACCAATTTGCCAAATGATATTTCAATACATTATTATATAGATTATACATTATACTCTTATTTAATATTATTGCTCGTACTGTTTTCTTTTTACGTACATATAAAAATAAGTATAATGTTTTACATACTTCTTGACCGTGAAATGTACTCCTTTGAACTTTTCACAAATTTAATTTTGCCTTCGCATACATTGTTCAGCGTATTAATTAGTTCGTCGAGTTATTCACCTGTAATAAAATGGTTATTACTATAAACGTAACTCGATAAAATATCAGTTTAATCTGTTTGTAATGAAATTGTACACGCGTTTTTTTATATACCGCAAATCTAAAATTGTGTAGAGAAGATATGATGAAACAAGTTGGTGGATAAGTAGTAAAGAATCTGTGTGAACCTGTCTCCCGAGTAGTTCGACGGAAAGTACCTGTTCTTACACCTTTACAGGTATCTTCTTGGAAACGGTATTAATGGTGTCATTTGGGCACACGTCAGGTAGAATGTCCGTAACTGTTCTATGAGCAGCCTCCGAGACCTTCCCGAACATTTCACGGTCAGCGTTACACGATGACTTTTGTGTCCACGTAATATTAATTGATTTACCTCCACTCATTCAAAAGGACTTTTAAAAAACTATATTTCACAACAAGAACATAAATCATTCAATCGTTTTATCAAGGAGAAGCTGAAGCGTAATGAGGCCGTTTTTTCTTGTTTTCTACACTCAGTCGATCCAATAATGCCACATAATATTCGTTGTTGATAGTTTTACCTTTCTCAAGGCAGTCGATGAACAAAGTATCATTCGCGTCACAAAGTACGGATGTTATAACCTTGCCAGCCGAATTTTGAGTTTTTAGTCGCTGTGGATGACTTTGACTGGCTGTTTTGTCCACTCAGCTGGCGATCTTTTTGATTATTGTGTGTAGCAGTGGATCCACGTTTCATCGTCACATCACATTGTCACACACCGACGCAAAATATTCTGTTTATCTCGCTTGAACAGCTCAAACCAAAGTAAAACGCGACACCTACTTCGAAAGCAACTTACGCATGCTTAAAGTTTCGTGTCCAATTGTGTGAGACAAAATTGTAATTTTGGCACGTATCTTTTGAAGGATGGTACTATTCACAAATCACATGAGTATGTCAACAGTGCTGCCACATATGTGCCAGACAGGGAGCTCTTGAGTGATGTGTTAGTAAACTCAGTGTTAAAGAATTGACGATGTTGCTTGTAATTTGTAAGTCCGATACACTGTGGCGTGTCTCTCTGAAAATTCTATTTCCACCCACGCCTTTTTGTATAGAGAAATGTAACTATACGTACGTGCCCGATATTTGAATTTCATTAAAACACAATCTCTCATCAATCATCAGGTCGAAGTAAGAGTTATTTTAAGAACTATTCCCCGGTGTGATTCGTTTCCTTAGTGTGAAATCATGCTGTTTCAGTAAATAAATAAATACATTTATATAACTCTCCTGATTGCATGATCAGTGAAAGAATTGTTACACAACGAAACGATTTCCTTATTCATTAACACAAACATTAATAAGTTACATACTTCGCTCATTCTTTATTTATATGCAATTTTGCTTCTTTAATTTATCATATTTTTTTACCGTAACACTAAAATTTAATTGTATTTAAATGTAGTTATAACTAAACGTTCTTTCGAAATAATCAGTTTTATATTCTTCAAATTTTATACTGTTGGCATCTTTTAACGTGGAATAGTTGTCATATGCACGTGTTTGGTTATGCAGACTACAAAGGCCGAGGTCCGCCTCCTCTTTGATCCTTGAAAGTCGGAATAAAACGCCGAACAGAGTCTCTTTCTTCTCAATCCCGTCGCACCTCTCGCCGGCTTCCGATCGTGAGAACGAATCCCGCCATCAAATTGTGGAAAGATCATATTTTTCAGATTTCCGATGATTTATCAATCGCCGAGTTCTGGGGAAGTGCATTTCTCTGAGCGCAGCTGCAACGATCGGGAAATGTTAAGGAATTACCTCACTGAAAAATATTAGTTAAATTATCCGATTAAATACTTCATTTTTAAAAGTAATTTTCTTTTCACTTTATAGTCCAACTGTCACTTGTTTTAAATAAATTTTTATTGGATACTTTAACTGTATTTTATCGGCATTTATAATGTTGAAATACAAAAAACTACAGTTGCAAATTTAATCCCATTTCATTTTGCGAAATTTTATATCTGAACTAGCTTGTTAGTCATTCTTTTGAAAAACCGAGAAAGTCTACCGTGTTCATGATTCAAGTATGACGTCATGAAACACACCCAACTGATAATTCCGTGACAAGTTCATAAAACTGTCCCGCGACTAATTCGTTCGCATCGTTTCGCAATTACAACTTGGCATCTTCGTCGTCGTTTAATCACTCATAAAACGGATGAGTTTTCACATGTAATGGTTATTGTGCGCGCACAGCTACGGAGTGTTAAATCATTTACGAGTCCTTGCCCCTGTCTCAGGTAGCTGGCAATAAAATTTTACACGGTGATTATTCTCTGTCTCTCAGCATCCCGTGATTTATCGCTTTATTAAGAAAATAGTTGGCTATTTGTTCATTAGTTATTACTATAAACACAGCACCGTCTCGTGCGCGCACACTAACTCGCATTTCATGCATGTTTAAATGCGCGAAAAGAAAACGAACTTTCGTCCGTCGCAGAAAATAATCAAGTTTTAATCGGCGATCAGAGGCCGCGGGAGCGCGAAGCGGTAGCATTAAAAATGTATAACATGTTGAGTGCGCGATAGAAGCTCGATAAAAAGAAACAACGCGGCATCTCTCACGAGTGAGACCCTCGATCGCTGCTTCTTGTCTCGCGAGGCGGAAGCCGACGTCTGTATTACGCGACACGCCAGTCCAGATATAGGCGGCGGTGGCGGCGGCGGCGGCGGCGGCGGCGGCGGCGGCCGCGGCCGCGGTCACTTCGTTATCTCCAGATACGGCGACTGGGCTGCATACATTAAACAGCCTCGTTATACCCACCGTGATTGTTCTTTTTTCGATAGCGATCTCGCGTACGACTTATCGAGGCAAAGTCGATTCCTCGACGCCGCCGAGTCATTACGTCGGAATGAATTAAAGACTTCATCCGGCGAGAGTTCGAGACGATCGTCACACACGCGAATGCCGGTGCTGCTGGCGCGTAAAAAAAAAAGAAAGGACAGAGGATCGGAAAGCCGTGGATAAATACGACGCTTGTGATTAATTTGCCGTGATGATGGCTCGATTGAATGACGCGTTATGGATGGGATGCGATACGCGGCCCACATGTCGATCCGTATCGAGCCGACAGAGCCGCCTCGGACTGTTTCGTCAATTACTTATTCCTCGCGGCGAGCCGTCCATTCCGCGCGTTACGTGCGCCGCCTGATGAACGTCACTGCGAGGCTGGATCAAAGCCGATCTTTGCAGCTGCTTTTTATTCATCGCGCGCGATAAATGTTCATCGTCGCAAATGAAACTTGCAGTGTAATCACGGAACTGCGTTTGTGTATTGTATTCTCTTCATTTACACATTTTGTTGCACCAAGTAAATGCATCATTACACTTACCTGGTGTTTTCAGAAGGTTTTCGTCAAGACAAGAGATTTCGAGAATGCTGGGGGGACACTTTTGTTTCCCCGAGATGAGACTACACTGGCAGAGTTCCGATCGTTATAGTCGTAACCCTTTTCTCTGTCTACGGGTTCTCGTATTCTTCTCCGCTGTAGAAGAACGTTCTTTTGTCCGGATGAAATATGCGGCAACGGACGTTCCATCTTGTCGCTTGGATAACTTATTGGAGGATAACTTGGATTATTTGTAGCTCCGAGCTCTTGAACCGTTCGTTTGTTTCTTAGAGAGTCTGGAGTTTAGACTTAGATAGGTTCCTTTGACCGCGGACTTAACGAGCATATTGCATCGTTCGCCTCGAAATTACGACTGTAAAAGATGACTTGTTACGACTATCGCGAACTGCTCGCTTTGTCCTTCTAAATAATTTCCAATCACAAGTCAGGCGGAATGTTTCTTTTTTATCCACAATATATCTTCATTTGTAATTGTGCTATACGCCATGTGTTTTGTATATGACGAAAGAAATGGTTCGCCTGTTACCAAATCGTCAAATTATTAGACATTTGGTAACGAGACTTAAAGATATTGTGTACGTTATATTTTTACATATTTTATGCATTGCGAGTTTGTTATAAATTCTTAAGATATTGTATTTAAATTAGCATATTTTTTAGAAATTAATAAAATAATATAAACATTATTTCCACTACAAGTACAATTTTAAATAACTCGGAGGAGTTTTTTAAGTGAAAAGATTCTTACGGAAACAATATGAAATACTGAAATACTATTGCATTGACTGTTTCGTATAAGTGTACTACTGTGCGTTGAAACATACGTGTTGTGTGGTGTACAGTATAACGCATGTTTAACACAATTAACGTCATTCAATCCACGAAACGTTACTCTCCCACAGTAGAAATTAATACAAACATTAATTCATCCTAATTAGTAAAGTAATCTTAACACGAAACCGGTACCTGTTTACTTCCAGCAGAGTTCGTGATACGGCCCTGCTACATAACCGTATAAAAAGTTTCAGCGCCTTATCAGAATCACTCGTGTACCAGATCAGATTTGAACACAAGATGAAAATGTCATTTTTGGATTAGATTCGTCTTAAATGTCATACTACCTCCGAGTAAGTACCTTAATTATCATTCTGCATCGTGATCAGTATCCTATCATTTCCATAACTGATTTTCTATTTGGCTTGATAACAACTGAAAGTGAGGAATAATAATTGAAAAATATTCTATTTACATGGATTGATAAAAAATGGCGAGCAAAATGCGTAGACTATTTTCAATTTACACGGCGGTGAACGGCGACAACGACGGCGATGATTCCGTGACGAGAAAATGACTGGTGCATCGGCTATGCAGATTGGCCTTAAATTGGCTAAGCGTTCGCTCAATGCGAGAGGCTGTACCATCAGCTTCGTTTATCTCCATCGCAGTCGGGCGTAGGCTTCGACTTAACGAGAAAATTGCAACAACTTTGAGCGACTATCACGTCGGAATCAGGACTCACAATGAGCCAGCGTTGAACTTCCGTCCACACTATTGAACGTTTATGAGGCGGGAATTTGCATAAAATGCTTTTTTCCTCTTCTCCGATCGTGACGGGAATAATTCAACGACTCGACCATCCGACAGATCTCGTTTCGATCGCACAACGCACTTGCACGAAAACATGGCTCGTAAACTATTCCCATTCGAACTTCGGATTTCTCTTTTTGTCGGACTGTGATTTTTAACACTTAATAAAAAATATAGACCTATTGCGACAATAAATCTGAAAAAGATTATAATGCTAAAGTCGAAATATTATCGTAAGAAAAACCGTATATGTTGGGCTGGCAACAAAGTAATTGCGGATTGTAAACAAGAAGGAAAATTCAATGTTTTTTCTTGAAAATATGTCATTATTAAATTAGGTATTGTCCGTTTTTGTCGATGAACCTTTTGTCATCTTTTATGCACTGTCATAATTCCATGTTCATAACACTTCCGATTTTTACCAGCAAAAAACAACTGAATTTTATTGCATTTATGTCGTTCCATGCAAAATTCCTTAAATGGTCAAATGTGTAACGAATCTTGACGATCTGAAATCTCATTTGATTCTCGTTATTCAAAAGTTGAACATAATACTTCTTCGAGAACTGTAAATACTAGTAATAAAATAATTTTACAATATGTTAATAAATGCTTATTCTGCTCATATGGCTGACACCAAACTCGAATAAATATGCGAATACATTGTAAAAATGCAATGTTTGCGAACTGAAATGTCGGCTCGCAGTCGAGGCGTTTTACCGTTGGCGCATGAGAAAATTATGTCAGCACGGACAGAAGTATATATTCTGTTTATCAGTCGCCAGTTCTCTCGAGAGACTCATACATCTTTGTTGAACGATCGGTAACGTTCTCGCATTTTTCGCCTTAAAATGACATTGAAAGCATTTCCATGCTGTAAATATTAGAGGAAATGTTTTACGGCCGGTCTTGCGTACCTTCGCGTCAGGCTCTACCACGGTCAACTTGAAGCTTGCATTGTATCACAGGTTCGCACTGTACGACAACAAGAATAATATTCCCTCCGCATTTCAATTACGTTTCCACGTATTTACACCGATACGCGCAACACGTAGCGAATATGTTTCAATTTTGCGATATTTTCGTTCCGAGAATAATCACATTTATCACTGCGAATATAAAAATGAATTGACGCGTAGAGTGTTGTACATTTTCGACGTGTGAAATTGTTGAACGGTTTATGTGGCAGACTCGGTCATCCGACGAAACAATTGTTTCTCGCTAGCTATTCTTTATTGAAGCGTTAACGTCCGTAGTTTTGAGTAACGAAAATACGCGATTTTAAAACCGTTGTCGAAAAGGGAAATGTTACTATGATAATGGTCAATTTTGTAAAATAACCAAAGAATTTCTTTAGGCTACCATTTCACCTCCTTTATCATACTTCATCCAAAATTGTAAACATTGTAAATATTTAACTCAACTTAATTCCATTTTCTTGACAATTGCCCAGTACATTTTGACAAAGGTACATAACAATTTAATAATGAACGAGTTCATAATTGTTATTATGTTTAACAAGCAGTAAGAAGATGGCGTTAGTTGTTTACGCATCGCTCATATGGAAGCGACGTGCTGTGCAGCATCAATGTTGTTCCATCGTCGTGTTGACGCGGAGCAAATGCGCGACGGTTAATACACGTATGATCGGAAGACTTCGCTCAGGCAGGTTCCTTTTGTTATTGCACACGGTGGTGCACATTTCCGCGATAGTTTGCGGCCAGGTTTTTAGGGCTTTCCGAGAGTCAGGCAATTAATTAAACGACGTTGCGTCCAGCTTTTCAGATACTGCCGTTCAGTACTGTAATTAACTTGGATAATATATTGCGCGTCCAGCGAACTCAACTGGAAGTTGGAGGTATTAATGGCGGCACGTGGATCGTTCGTCACGTGGAATGCCGCAGGGAATTTAACCTTTAACTCGCCGATTATCTTTCTTTAGGATCTAATTAAACACGGTCATCACGCGTGCTTTATGTATCTTACGAATGGAGTGCATTTTCGCCAAGTTTTTCCGTCCCTTCTTTTGATAATCAAATACCTAATCAGAATACTAAGTAGTTCTGCAGTAGTTGTAGCGTTCCTGACTAATTTTAGAAAAAGATTCTTTTATTAGGTTTTCCGTTATTTTCTACGATAGTTCTCGCGTCTTTAGACGCTGGAATTTCCTTCAGGGACGATTCAAGTAACAAATGAGTTAGTGTATTAAATTTTTAAGGCACTGGTCGGGATATCAGATACATGGACTTCTTCTTGAGCGGATAGTTACTGGATTTACAATAGAGTTAATTATAATATGATTACAATTATAAGTAATCCCGATAGGTGTCATAATAACGCCCCACTGCAATTTCTATGTGGGTGTGTGAACGGTGCTTTTTATAACCGTTGAGCTCCAATTAGAAACCATTGGACATTCTCGAACGTGGCTAACGCGGTGAATAAAAGACCGAATTTCTGTTCGATGCATTTGTATGCCGAGCCGAGTGAAAGGGCGAAAGCTCACCGCCAGTTTGTTACGCCGCAAAAGCGTACGATCGATACCGATATTAGCAACGAGTTTGGATCGTAATTCCAAATGAGGCTTAATCCCGAACTCTATAATCTCGAAAGATCAAAATCCCTGGAGCGTAAAGTCTCTAAAACGAAAATTCTAGGAATAAAAACCCATATATTCTGAAATAAAACCTATTCAATAAATACGAAGAAATGTTGTCACATACAACAATAAGATAACTTTATCCGACTTTTGACCACTTTTTTCTAAAGGTATACATTAATAATTGTACAATTTTTTTCCTTCTGCTCGGGCCTTCATCTTTCGGGTTCATAATCAGCCCAGATTAGTAGCAACTTGTTTTTGTCGGGTACACGTTGTGTACTTTTTTCGATCAGAGACGTCTGTGGCGAAAGCTTGTATTATTGTTAAATCGATCACTACTCCGTCGTCGGGTGTGAAGCAGTGCGCTTTCTTGACCGCACAGTTGCGAACATGTGGTAAACACCTTGGTCCGTGGTAGATGTTCATCGGGTACGAAGTTCGACTCTGGAGGGATTGACGAGATATTGACGACACCATTAGAAAAAAAAATACATGCATCTCCCTTATCGTCGGGTAATATAGTTTTTATGATTATAGGTCAGTGTGGGGATTGAGGTTGTAACGAAGTCTGGAGCTTACCTTGAACTGTTTGAACAAACTAAGAAATTCCAAGCAATAATTTCTGCAACATGAGAAAAAGAGTGATATTTTTACGAATAAGTTAATATAAATTCGGCGTTGATACAAATTCAAAAAACGTTTGTCAACACAATGTTATTTGCTGTTAAAGACCGGGGAAACTGAAAAGGTTGGATGGCTACACAGGATAATGAGCCCAGTGTTAATGTTTCTAATGATTTTCAACTGAGGGCAACGTTAGACATATTATATATGTGAAGTATCGGTGTAAATGTACGTGTTTCATTATATTAAAATTATAATTGATGAGTGGAAATGAAATTTTATTTTCTTAATTATGAAAGACCACTATAAAATTAAATCTTATTTTGGTCGTAGGAAGTTTGAAAGTGTAATATTTCTGATCAAATTCACATTAGATACCCTACTTTCAAAGAATTTTACGCAACAACCAAGACTTTAATTAATGTCCTCAAATCATTACCATAAATATTTGTTCACAATTGCCAGGCGGCTTGATCAAGCAAGCACTATCATTATTCTAATTCACTTCCCATTTAAGTGTCAAAATTATATCTGCTTTTACCCGTACTTCGGGAAATCTAATCTTCGGGATGAAATAATGGAATGCGCTGTTTATTGTTGATGGTACGACGTCACACAGAACGCAAAGCGAAACTTGGACGAAGCCGAAGCTCGAGTCATTTGTCACTGCTGGATCTTTGGAAATTTGCCTGCCGAGTTCATCGGAAACAGAAATTCTCCCTAACAGTTCTTGTTACAGCATTCTGAATGAACAACTACTCGTCACAAACGGCTGCATCTGTTCCAATCATCATTTCTCGCATATTTTTCTTAATGAAGGTGCTAATCGCTTTCTTCTTATAACAACGTGAGATTATATGTTTAATTCGATGTTTGCCGAATGCTAACGGATAATGCTTGTTCAACAGGTGTGTCAACGGTGTTGCTCAATCGCGAGTAGAGACGTTAAACCAACAGCGGCATAAGACATAACGCGTAACGCGCCGTACACAAATATAAATCCCTACACGTGACCATAATTTGTGTTCCGCCGCATTTCTTTTCTCTCGCCGATATTACTTTCCTCAGATTGGACTGAGCGTAGGCTGGCCAGGGCAGGCTGTGGCGCAGCGAGAGGAGTCGCGGCAATAATGGCTTAAGCGAGAATCGCACGGTGTCCGTAGTCTCGACTTATGCACAACGGTCTGTTTAATGAGATTTTCACGTGGCCGAGGAAACCGGAGAAGCGGCTCGTGTGGTAACGGTATGCTTCGGTAACTGGATTAAATCCCGCGGGGGCTTCTCGGAGCTTATATCCCTGATAACACGGTTATCCTCACCCGCGAGTCGTTTCGACTGACTGGAATTACCACAATTGGCCAATAAAGGCTCTGCAACGCGCCTTACTCTTTCCTAAACTAATCATTAGCGGAGTGAGATCGGCGACGCATTTACACTCGCCTCGCGTGTGTGCCGAGAAAATTTTGTTTTTTTTCGATTATGGAGAAATTTCACCATTTCTCTCCCCCTCCCAATCTCTCTCTTACTCCTCGATAATTGTATACATCGTTGTTTCTGATATCTGAAGTGCATCGTTCAAACTGTTCATTGAACAGCTCATATTTTCACAATCGCTTTCTGCAAGGACACCGACATTGCACTAACGAGATATTTTACCATTTCTCGCAACGATGTGCGATATTTTATTCACGAAGATGCCGACACATGTACACTTTCGTACCGTATACTCGCCCATTCCGTCGCGAATTTTTTTCACGTCTCATGAAAAATCGCATTATCGCGAAAGCAAGCGGAGAGATTGCAGGAACGTTAAATGCGGAAATTCGAGTTAACGGATTAAAAACGCGAAAGCTCTGCAAACGACGGCCGGTGTAGGTATTCGAATCGCTGAACCTTTCATGAGTAATTATGATTTATGAATGTTAATCCCGAACACGGACGCGGTGGTCCGAAAGTGGGCGCCAGACCCTCCTTGACGAAGCAACGGAAATTTTCATTTATAATTTACAGTAAAACCCTTTTTTCACGACGAGCTTGCCGAGAGATAGCGCCAAGTCGTGCGACGAGAAACAAGTTCTTTTTTACGACGGCGTTTATGCATTTTTCATTCACACTCTCGTTGCGCCGCGACATTCGCCATGGCGGTCGGAACTGTCTTTCGGGTTTTGATTTCCTAAAATCCTACCTATGGTTTCTTGACGTCCATTTTATTACTCTTGTCATTATCAGTCAGTATTATTATCACCATTGTTGTTGTTGCTACATTGTTGAAAGCTGTATCATTTTTGCCGTGTTTAACTTTTTATCTCACTGTACATTATCTATAATGAATATCTCTGGAACGCAGGAAACATTACAAGAAGAATAATCATTAAAAAGTATTGGTCTATTAAAATGTTGCTTCTGCTATTACGACAAATTACTTTTCCATAGTGCGTTTATATACAAACAGTTATTATTATTACGAAATAATTGAAATTGTAGAAGACTGAAAATCGAAATATCGTTTTAAGTGTTATTAACTGTATTGACCTGTAAAATATTTCAGATGACTGCCAAACGTATATCTTCTTTCCTTTTCTGTCTTTTGCTTTTAAGTCATATTCCCGACAGACTTGATCCATTTTCCTCTGAAAATGTTCAATACAATCTAAACGAATATTGAAACACTGAATTCCTAATGGAGTAAAACTTGCTTTACACTTTAATATACTAATGCTCTTCTTAAGTTTGGTGCAGTACAGCGCGAGAAATGTTTAACAATAGAATATTTTGTTTAGCATAGAAATATGTTTGTATGTATGTATCAACAAAGCATTTCCTTTAATCTTACGTTCACAAAGTAATCAATACAGAAAAGAAAAAGTAATTTTTGTAAGTAACGTAAAATTTGTGCTTTTTTGTCAGTAAAGTACAATTTAGTGACAATTCTGAAGGCCGGAATACATTTTTCGTACAGCGATGTTTGTATCGACAAAAAATAAAATATCTCAACGTGTGCATACTTTGGGTAATAAGCGCGACCTCGGTATAATTGATAATTATACACTGCATCGTGCCGTTGAAAGACCTCGTATGGAAATAAGAAGGCGAATATAATTAATGTGTAAACGCGAAAATGAAAAAGAAGAAGAAGAAGAAGAAAAGTGGTCGCTCGTGTTGACACGGTTTGCGTATCATACATTGTATTATTTTTAAAGCCGGCTGTCAGGTACAGGCAAGTTGCGAGGGCGTGTTGCGCGAGGAAAGAAAAAGGCGAGTCACGAAGGTGAGTCGTCTCCGCGATTCAATATCTAAAATTGCCGTAGTAATCGTACCCTTTGTAGTCGGGATCATTTATTTCTTGGCAAGCCAACGTGGGATGGCAGAGGTGGCTGATCGATTCGTAGGAAGTGAAAAGAGAAAGTGAGCTGAAGCGACTAAATAAAAGAAAGCCATTGAATTACTCATCAAACACACTCAATTTCACACACTATTACACTATTCGGGGGAGGAATAAAAATTTGTCGGGAAACAATGATAAGTACTCCACTGGCAATATCGTTAAAGTAACGACACCGTTCCAAAATTCTTCGGATTTCTCTCATCTTTGGTGGTGGGTCCTCATTGATACGAAAGCGATTGAATTTCTAAAGCAACTGGTTAATCCATTTTAAACTTCCTACGAAATGCTTGTTTCGCGAAAAAATTGTTTCTCCGCCCTCGCTGCAGCGTGTTCTGAAATAATAAACAATCCATCAAATGCATTATTTTCCGCTCACTCTTCCCTACTGTTCGCAACATTTCAATATTCTTTAATGGCTTGCGAGTATTGCGCATGAAAAAGTGAAAATATAAACGTAAAATTTGAATGTACATCGAAGTAGTGGAAAATTGTCGCCATTTGTAAACCCTGATTATCTATAAAACTATCGATCCACACATTGAGAAAATTCACGGTGGCATATTACAAAATTAATTTTAATCTGAATTTTTTCAGACTTCATTTTACAATATTTATATTCACATTTAAATGTTTGTAAAAAAACTGATAAAAGTTTTAAGTAATACATAATCTCTAAATACTGAGAAGACTTTTATTGTGAAAATTACTATTTATAACAATAGACTAAGGATGTATCTACAACGATAGAATATTTTTTCCTTACTACGAGCGACTATAGTCGCTCTGCATAAGCTGCCGCGTATCGTACATATTATTATATTCTGCAATGTTATTTGATTCCAAAGTGTATGTAAAAATCCGTGTGTTTCAAAGTTATAAATGCCCTGTTTGAGGGAACATTTTTTTCTAAACGGTCTTTCTCGAGCGCCGTGTACATTTTCGGCGCGGTGGGTCATTCGGTGGGAACGCCGCGGCAGAGAAATCGTCCGTAGCGAAAGTGTTAAATATGGTGTTGAATGCTGTTCTCGTCTTGCTTAATTCCGTATCACCTCAAGAAAAATGTGTATAATTTTTAATATTCATTGTTATTTTATAAGATAATGTAAATCTGTCATTACGTACAAAACTGAATATTTTGAAAGAATATCTGAAACCAAAAATGTTCCATTCACTAAAAAAAGATACTGGAATACTGTTAAAAAGTTTAGGATAGCAATAAAACAGGAATACACTGAAGAATTAGTCAGCTACTTGAATAAATTTACTACTAATTTGTTGATAGATATTTTAGAAACTAATTACAATTAATACTAACATTAATAATAAATTTTAGAAATCTTTAATAATTTTTAATATTTTTTTTAGTTTTCTGCGTGAGATATTTTTTCAGATGCTTGTCATTACATCTGGATTACATCTGTGTTACATCTACATTACATCTGTATTTGCATAGCCAAGACTCACACAATAATTTTGTGTACCCAAATTTTTCTCACTGTGGACTAGCCTTTTATAATCGTTAAGTAAGTTTCGCGCGTGTAAAATATAGCGGCAGCTAGATATGTTTCTTTTTCTGTTTACAGCGGAAAGCTTGGTTTAAAGCCTTCCAATTACCCACAAAAGCTTTGGAAATCGATTTCAAAGCGTTAAATTATAAGCCGGTTTACCGAGGAATGCGTGGCTAACATTTGCACGCTTGCCAGCAGTTCACTCCAGCCACAATATTTCATTCTTGTAGAACAAACTGTTCATTTCATCACGCTAATTTATTGTATATGTATGCGACGTAATAAATAATTATAGTAATAAATAAGTTGTAAAAATCTAATGTTCTTGTTGCAGT
>JABFPT010000719.1:0-20011 GCA_022817245.1 Nixonia krombeini | reverse complement strand
TTGTTCAAAAGTGTAACAGTACTTGCGTTAAATTCAATTGGCGAACAGTACAGTTGGTTTGTTCTACTGATAGAAAAAAACGTCATTCCCGATAGATCCGGTCTGACTAATTTTGGTAAAAAATCCGAATGACTGATGAGAAACGAAAACAGAGTACAAATCATGGAATGCTCACTTGATAATATTATGATACAAATATCGTGATGAAAAAACATCGTGGAACAATAGTTAGACATGCGGGATCACCGAAATATATGTGTTACGTAACGACGCAACTTATCGACAAAATACTGTTACAAAAGTTTCAGAACTTTTGAAGTGCCATTCAAGACTCTCCTTGGAACTGTGAAATGTTTGACATTTCTTTGTACAGTTATGTCGTTATGTAACATGTTCATTTTAGCAGACATTAATTTTAAAATTTGTTCACAATATTTTTAAAACCTTCCCGCCATTTCGTCGAAAATTTATCGGAAAATATAGAACTATTCTAGATATACGCGCGTAATTTATTGAAATCATAGATTTCTAATTCGTATTCCTATCTCTCGTATGTTCCCATCAGTTTTATGGAATCGATGCCAACAATACTGCAGAAAATTAGGAAAGTAATACAAATCTAATCTGTAATCCTCTAAACTGATATGCCTAAATTGATAAGAAAAGGTTTGCTAATTTATCGAGAGTTTAGATGGGAAACCACGAGAGGGCGACATGTGCCTGAGTCAGCGTGATCGTACGTTGCTTACCTCGCCACCCCTTGCGCGTTACTGGTTGTGACCCTGACGATGGCGCTCCTGCCGTCTGTCCCGTGAAGGTTGAGGTTGTGCACGTCAAGCATCGAACTTCCGCTGGACGAGTGGCTGGAGTTGGAATGCCCTTGACCGGACTCGGGACTCGACGGAGGTGTCAAAATTTGACCCTCGCCCTCGCACCCGCTGTCCTCTTCCTCCTCGATCTCCTGTAACATTCCATTTCCATTCAATATCTTTCCTAGCGCCGTTTCGCTCAATTTTAACGGAGGGGAATGCGAAATGCTCGCAACCACGCTGTTGGCAGCAGCAAAGCGCGTACCTCGTGTTCCTCGTCCTCCTCCAGATAGTCGCCGGGCTCTTTCTTTAGGATGAGAGCCGTACAGGAGAGGGATGGCGAGCTGTCCCACGAGAGAGCGGAGCACGCCGAACTCGCCGACGACATCGACAGCGAATCCAAGTGTCGGTCCAGTAGATCCCTGTCGCGACCGTTGTGGCTGTGATCTCCGGGAACGAATTTGATGTCATCCAGACAGAGGGGATCTCTGTCGTCGTGGGACGACGTCACCTACGATCAACGCATCGCCATTTATTACTCGCCATCATTCTCGCATTTCTCTTTACATCCCCCTTCGATATCCCTCTGTATGCATATGTATATATACATATATATATACTTATACATATATACATATAAATCCATACATCACACTCTCCCTTTCCTCCTCGCCTCTTCTCTCCCCCTTCCCCAATGTCCTTTCCTTCTGTCCCTCCCCATCCTTGAAAAGCAACTATGTACTTTTCACTTTTTCCACACACAAGTCACGACTCTGCGATAAGATATAGAAGAGAACCTACCTCCATTTTGATTGAGGATTCATACTGCGTAGTGGTGGCCCCTGTCGATGCGGTCCAGGAGATCGGCGGTGCTCTGAAGAGATTCCAGGGTGCCGTGTCCAACTCCGTAGGGAGTTTTTTGTACGACTGCAGCTTCGGCTCGTCCTTCAAGTACCTTTCCATCTCGTAACAAGTCTGAAATGCAGAAACACCTTTGTTACTATCCCAGGAAAATGTAAACCGGCATTCGTCATGTCATGATAATCTCGTTGACAGCGAAAAATCTACACAATTATTCCCTTCCTGCGGCAGCTACTCGACCGCCCAAGAAAACCCTCACGATTGCCACTTTGCGCGAAAACCTTCTACCCCCCAACGTTGCGCGATATTCAGCCTCACCCCCTCTCCATTTTTTATTCGTGGAATATCTTGAAACGCTACTGTTATTGTTATGGATCATAAAAGAAAAACCCTCGCACAGTTTGTAGGGGAAAGTTTTTAGTGCGGCTAAATGATCCGACGTCCCTTTCGAAAGTGACCGAGCGCGATTTTGCCGCGCGACTTGCTGGAAAAATAACCGGCTTTACGGTTAAGCGATCCCAGGGTTTACGACCGCGAGAGGATATGGGCGAGATGTCGCAAATGTTCCTTTTACCATTGCCTCCATTAAACGTGAAACTGCGTGATAACGCGGGAACTGACGACGACGACAGCGGGCTTCGTTCTCTTTCGCGGTCGATCATCCTGTCACCTCGGTCGTCGTTTTCCGCGGTTCTCATCCTCTCGTTCTATCGACAAAGAGTGCACGCGGGAAATCTATCCTGAGGAAGCATCCTGGAGATGACCTTGAACCGTATTACTTCCCGTGGGTGACTGTCACAATTATACACAATAGTCTGGAAACACCCAGCTGAATCTCGGGCATATGCGATGACGATCAATCGACATGACCTTCAATTCGATCATAACGATGGATAGAAGCGGCGATATCTTCCTTAGCAGAAGTGTACGGCGCAAAAGTCGAAGACACTTGCCCCAGGGAGATCGACGATGGCGAGTCAAACGGCGAGTAAGGCGGCGACGAGCGCTACCGTGGAAGCCGCTATCCGCCGACGGCGCGTCGAATGCGCCGGGATGGTGGTTACCTACAAAGCGCGGAGCTTGTTCATTCATAACGGCAGGCAATCTGATAGGCGTGTACGCGACAGGCATCGGTTGTACCACATTCCGTTTGCCTCAAAGAGCTTCAGGCTGTTTCGCGGAACTCTTGCATTTCTCTCCCCTTTTCTCGGTCAATACTTGAACGGCGGTTAAGAAGCGGCTGCTGCCGCAGTCGTTCTATTCGCAGTCATGCCGTAGCCGGCACAAACAGGACCGAGTCGAATAACTCCACGTATCGCGGCGTTTCCACGTATTTTATGTAACGAGGGATATGAAGAAAATCGAGCACATGAGGAGGGGGGTGAGTGTATAGACGACCTCTTTCCACGGTAAGCTGACGCGTTCGGAGAGAACATCTGAGAAAAGGGGTTAACATTTCGAGAAAAGAATCGGAGGAGCGAAGAGGTGGATATAGAAAAAGGGAAGGGGAACTCCTGGAGCGAGCCATGTCTCAAATACGGGCTATCAGGGTTACACTTCGTTCACTTAGGAAGGAATCTTACCGCACAAGAGAGTGTCGGAAGGAAGGAAGGATGGATGGGTGGAAGGGCCCAAGGAAAGAGAGATGGTAGGGGGAGAGAGGAAGGGAGGCGGAAGCGGAGAAGTTCCGCAGTAATTTCAGGCGACTGTCATTAACAGAGACGTCTCCGCGAGGCGCTCGCTTGGAGGGAAAATGAATGATAACTGCCGCCAAGCTCCAACAGCGAATGTCAATGTATCCTCAGACTCTTCCGCAGGAGGTGCCGGTGGCATCCTGCCAGGTCGTTAAAGAGATTCCCGCAACCTTAAGGACGCCGTAAAACCGCGAAAGTTATCCTCTGTTCGCCCTCCTTTTCACACACACACACACATACACTGGCGCATACAAACATTGCACACGGCGTCAACACACGTGCACGTAAGATTTTGGTCCTCGAACCTCCCTTCCCGGCCCCGCTTCCGTTTAGGAACGACGACGAGTCGAGTGGGAGTACAAGAGGGTGTAGTGTGCCCAAATTGAGGGGGAAGGAGGAGGGAGAGCGAAAAGCGCATCTCCATATTTCAGACAATGTTTTATCCCATTGTGCCGTGAGAAACAACGCTTAAACCGAGCATAAAGGGGGTTCGAAAATACGATTATTTCTGACAGGAAATACAGCGAACGTTCAACGCAGTAGCGGCGAGTCTTTCGGTGGCTGCGGTGCGGCGCGGCGGCCCGGCGGTGCGAGCTGTGCAGCAGGAGCGATGAACGATCGCCTCTACGCAGGCTACATACATAGCCTGCAATTGATAGGATTTATGGTTTGTGAATAACGATGAATACTTATGCGCCTCGGTTGCGCGCGCTCGATGTACGTGTACGTGTGCATGTATACGTACATATGTATGCACATATATATATCGCATGCTAGCTAGGACGCATTCCGTTGCGATACCGCGCGCGCCGTTTCAATTATTATTACCAATGCTACTACTACTTCTATCGCCACTGATGACTCATCGCCGGCCGGTTACATCGTCGACGATACCAAGTCGTTTATCCTCTTAACGTTTCGCGTCAGCCGCTTGAAAATCGCGGCGGGATGGTAATTATCGTCGGTATCGCTGACGCTGATTGAATGGAATTTCTCGTTGCCGCAATCGGCATTCCGCCGCGCGTGGACGACCCACGTCGCCGCACCCGTTGCCGTACTGCCACTTTGGTTCGCAGAGTTGTGAAAAAAGGACAGTGATTTTCATCGCTGTCGAGACCGTTGTCGCATTTTCGTTAATGCCCCGTCTTTCGCGGATACCATTTCCCGCCCACCCCTCTGCCTTCAGATCGTTTTTCAAGTGGACGCCAAGTTCGATTTACCCGAAACCGGTGTAAAACTCGCGAGCTGTGAGTTGGCCGGGTTGGACGCCTCATCGATCGTGGGATCGCAGCGAGAAAATACCAGTCTCGGGATTCCGTTTCGCATACGAGAAACCCCGATTTCGCGAGTCCACCGCTCTCGTTTCGAAACTCGGCTTTACGCGTCGCCGAGCCGATGCTTTATGGATTACGACCGCAGCGGGTGCCGGAAATTCGCATACGACACCGGCGCGAGAGATAGGTCATGCCCGGATAGGGGCATGATAGGGTGCCAGACCCGTCGACATTTTACCCCACACGGCCAACCGCGCGGACACAACCCACCGCGAACTTGTTTTATCAAGAGTCGCGCGTAGTTCGAAACTCGCAGGATTTTCACCTCCGGCGAACTTCTGTCGCGAAAATATCGCTTCTCTTGGAACACATGTGCCGTTCTAACCGAGCTAAGCTTACTCGGAAAAGACAGGAGGAGAGGGAGAGGGAGGTTGTTGCGTTTCGTCGCTTCGCTTGGATCGATGAATTCATTCTTACGCTATCCTTGCGCGTGTTTGCTGTAGAGCCTTTCTGCCCTGAAAGAATATCGCAACGTCGCTGAGTGTTTTGATCCGTCGCAGTCGCAGCTGTTACATTTCGTGGTCGGGTGACAAAATACGCGCAAAAGCACCCCTCTCCCTCTCCCGCGGAATTCTCATCCGAGTTTCACGGCATTCCCATCGCCACCCGTTAGGCCGCCGCGTTCCGAAATATTGGATTTCAAGTGGAGCGTGCTAACGAGGGAACTGGCAAAAAAGCGGGCAAGACCGCGACGGACCGTAATGAATTACCGGAGGCGCGTTTGTTGCCGCACACGCGCTCAGGAACGACGTGTTTGTTCGCCCCCCCTCCTGCCTCCGTAACGCCGCCGCCCACTCCCAACCCCACACCCTACCACCGTCGCGTTACGGTATAAGCCCTCCGCTTTCATTCCCGCGAAAATGCTACAAATCCGGCTTGCCACGAGCTACAACACGTTCAACTACTCGAGACTGCGAATACTCGTAATGCGGCGAACATTCTCAAGCGATTTATACAGGGCGTGTTAACGACGGTGCCGAAGGAACTACGTTGGCCTTGTTTCCGAGCGTGTGGTTGGATTATTGGTCGATTCGCCGGTATGGAAATTCCTCCCTTCAAAGGCGTCGCTCGCGCGCTTCGTCGCCGACTGCTCCTTGATGTTTTTGACGCACCGGCTTTCCGTCCGAAGCAACAGGTCAGCCGTTTGGCCGGGTGTCACGGCCCGGACTCGCCGGCTAATCCAGCCGCGATAAAACGGCCGCGAACGGGAGACGTAGCGGTCGAGAGCCATGCGATTTTATTGATCGGGTAAAAGCGATTCATCGACTAAGGCGAAAAATCGTATATCCGGTATATGCGAATGGAATAATAAGTCATTACTCGTCAAAGTTTTGCTCGCCAAGCAACGGTTGCATTGTAGTTAAGATACACGCCACACACTAACCGCCCGGCCACATGCTATTTACTGCCTCGAGATTCTCGGATTACGTCAAACTGCACCGGGTCATGGTCGAGGTAACCCACTTGCATCTTCGCCGTTTCACGAATGAACCACATGTACAGTTTCACGAACTCGAGGAAGCCGATTTCTTCCCGGGCAGTTTGCGCAAACCGGGACGTAGTATCTGGATTGGCATGCTAATCGACGTGTCTCGGAACGAGAATTATCGACCGGAAAGCCCAAAGGCGGGGTCGATTCTCCAATCGCGGGATCGGATTCAGGATAATTTTTTCGTACAGCAGCGGCATAAGAAGAAATTCGAGGAGAACCGCGGGAAAATGGCAAAGGTGCATTATCGGTCGAGCATCGGAATCGCCGACGGCGGGTTCGTTTTTTTTCCCGTGAGCCAATGGCAGCCGCGGAATTACATCGGGGGATAATAACGTCGATTTTAATACTCGCTCGGCCCTTCTATTCTTTCCCCGCCAACTTTGCATATTACCAGCCCCGGCCTCTGCCGTAATCGATTCCGTCCATTCCGCGAGATTATCGGGATTACCGGATTACGCTTCAGCACCCGGTATTACGCTTCTTCCGTCCCTGCAACTAATCGCGGTTTCACCTTGCGACGACGCGCCTTCGCTGCTCCCACTTCTCCTTCGAGCCTGCGTTAATGTCCTACGAGCGCAACAACTGATCCAAAGACTCATTCGGGTCGACGTTACGAAGCAAAGGTCGGAAGATGCGAGAAGATTTCGTAAAAGTTTGATTCCATCGGCATTGCACAGATTGGTTCCGAGCTCTTCTGTCCATCTCTTACAAGAACATTGCGTTCTTTTGTCATCTGTCCGGTGGATAAGTGAAGAAGAACGTAATGAAGAAACGAGACATTTTTATGGTGAAATATTTCAATGCTTCATCGGAAAGTTTGCCGCCGCAACTCGCTCGACGATTTTCCCGTCAACGGGCGAAAAGTTGGTAGAGACGGAAATGGCCGATACGGAAGCCACCGATACGGAAATCACTTTCGCTTACAATCTTCCAAGCCGGCTTTGAATCACAGCCGCCGAACGTCGTTTTTGTCAGAGTCGAGAGCCCCGTACGAGTTTGCGGGCGCAAAGTCCGAGGAAACATAAATACGAGCAAAAGGCGCCGCGGCGCGAGGATGTCGAGCGGATGCGGAAATTCAATTCCACGAGTGTGCCGTCGAGAATTGTTCGATCCTCTCGCTCGTAACTCCAGCCGTTCGTCGGGGCTGCGTTATTTTCATCGGGGAATATCGAGGCGCCGTCGAAGTTGGCCGCCCGCGTAAAACGACGCGAATGAAAAGTGGAGCTCGCGCGTGTTCGCGCAAGGCGACAGCGGCAGTTGCATCGACTGGTCGTTAAGCCGATCAAGCGACTGAGAATGATGGCCTCTGCACGCCCCCCGTGTATAAAAGTCGCGCGTTCCGGTCGTGATTTAGGCAGCGAGCGACGGTCCATTGGCACGGCTCCCGCAGCCGAGTGGCTGCGGCCGTAAGGTCCGACGGTACTCCAGCAACGAGCGCCACCATCGTCGATCTCGCCCAGTGACGATGTTGACACGAGTCTCCGTCGCTCGGATCACTCGCAACGGCATAATTAATGAGTTGGACCGTCCCCAAGTTTCGCCAAGCTCGCGTTGCCAATTACTCGGCGAGAGCGTCGCTCGGCGATCGACCGGAGGCCGCCGTTCCTCCTCGCTCTGCCTGAATCGATCGGCCGTCGACGGGGATAGTCGCGGCGGATCCCTCCAACGCGGTCGGTAAATGCGTTACGCGTTCTCGGCCAGGACGTCACGTCTGCGAGACGTGCGAGTCGAGTTCCTTCGGCGACAGCGACGTAACCACGCTTAGCCGGCCATATACGCGTATGCACCGCTCGCGCAACGTACGTTGTTTCCAAACGCCAACCGCTCGAACGCCTCCCCCCTCCGGCCTCTCCTAACCCCAGCCCGCTCTTCCCCATCCCGGCCCCCTCCATCTCCCTCGTGTATGACATCCATAACGTCTGTCTATCCATTCAGTCGAGTCTGCGCTGCTTCTGACAGCGTATGAATTCCACTTCGAATGTGTGTATTGTAGGCACCAAATTAATATACACTGCATCGCTCACCAGGCAATCCTATTCCCCCCGCCACGACCCGACAACCACATTCGGCCATTTTATACCCCCGGCTAACGCGAGTGACGGCGCGAGCCTCGACTGTTCACGGCCAGCTTGATTAATCCGTTCAATTGAATCAATCCGGTTCGATCGGCTTTAACGCGAGTCTTCCCTAACGCGACAACTTTGATTTCCATCCGATAACCACCTGGCTTTTATCTCTCTCGCTCGGCTGGACTCGATGCTTATGAAAGGCGAATTCCTTCCTGCGGGCGTATTGCAGAGACCGGCTGTCGGAACGGCGGTCGCGTGTCCGCAGCGGGCAATGGGGGGTTCGCGCGTGTTTTAATCCGACCTGACCCGGCTCTGCAACGTAATCGCTACGCGATACACGAAACTCCGCAACGAGTATAAACGCAACGGCGCAGCTAAGCCGAAGATTGATTTCGGGAAGGCGGGGAATTTGCTTAAGCCGAAAGCCAATCGTTTGCCGGGGCTTTGCAGCAGCGACGGCGACGGCACTCCAAGATCGGAAACAGTCTGGGCCAACGGTTGGGCGAATCCGTGGTTCAAACACGCCAGATATCCAGCTACGCGAATCCTCGATTATCCGTCCTCGGCCGTTCGGCAAACGTGCACGTCGGAACTCTAGTTTCCCCCCCCCTCCAATGTCTGTCCCTTTTCCTGTCTCTACCTCTCCTCCGCCAGTCGTTTATACGCGTCCAACAAACGGGGGAGGACATAATAGGAAAATTCTTCTTCATGACGTAACGTCTTGACAGTTGCAAACACAGTCGCGTTTGCGGATTATCCGAACGCGACCGGCAATCCTGTCGATTCGCACACGCTTCGCCGTTGGAATCGTAGCGCTGAGAAGCAAGCGAGGAGAACTTCGAGGGGAAGTCGAAGCTCTAACCTGGCGATTCAACACCGTCGCGTCTTCCGCCGGGGCGAATATTCATATTCATGTACCATCTCATACGAGGATATTTTCGGAAATGTTCATCATCCCGGAATAGACGTTTCGCGCGGGTAAACATTCCCGCACGGCTACGTGTAGTATAGATGCGTCGGGTGTACGCATTTGCCCGCGAGTATGCACGCTTTCGTCGTGTAGAGGGAAGCGAGCTTCACAGGTGGAAGGGTCGGGCCGAAGGAGGCAGGAGGATAAGGCAGAAGGCAAAAACGGCGTTTATTCACGGAACGAATTCGCAAATAGTCGCGACTGTCCGAGCACCGTTATTACAGCACGATTATTATACCAGCCATTTCGGTGCATTGAAGCAGCTGCGTTATTACGTTCTCGCGAAGCAGCAGCGAGACGTTTGCGGAACGAATACCATTTTTTGAATAGTATTGTTGACAATCCCTCGGCCCGCCGGGGATCGATTAATCGACCCATCTGCGATTTCCGGTCGAATGGCCGAGCGCGCCGGCAGCAGACCGTCCTAACCCAATCAGATACGGCGAGCGTTAATTTAACGCCACGCTTTAGGGAAATCCGCTTTTGCAGCGCTGCACTCGATCGGTGAACCGGGTCGGTAAAGGATGCGTCTGAAATGGACACGCGGGCTCGCAATAACGCCGTTTGTTGACACGCCCCTTCCCCCCTCCCTATCGCGCCTATTTTCGGCCCGTTTTCACCGCTTTAATTGAAAATCACGGAGAACAATCGTCGCTACTTCGCGCCACGGAATAATATCTCTACCACTCCACGGCTACCGCTCGAGAAAATTTCCTTCTCTCCAGAGATTCAATAAATAAACGAGCAAGAGCCGGCGCTCTCTCGCCTCGAGAAAAATCGTGGTCACTCGAGCGTGTCGGTGAGTCTCGCTCAATTTGTCCCGCAGTCTGCTACACGATGCTTCTTTTCTGAGCCTTGAAGCCACCCTCGTCTTTCTACCGCCCCCACCCACTTTCTACCCCGCGCACCGTGTATTAAAGGAGAAAAAGCGAAAAAAATAGCCGGGGCGAAAGAACAGGAACAAACTGAGCGGCGAACATTCCTCGGGCGTGAAAGAAAACGGCAGTTCCGCCGCGGAACTGCTCGCGAATCAATAAACAAACGTGAATGAAGTGCCGGCGATTTCTGCGTGAGCAGAGACGTTGTAATACCGACGGACGTCGGCCTTTGTGTGTTACATTGTCGTCTCCCACCCACCCCCCTTTCAGTTTACAACCGGCAGAGTCGTGTTTTACGTGAAAATTCGCGGGGGCGGTGAACCGGTGCCCGACTAAAAATTCGACTGTAGTCAAATACGCAGATTGAGATGTTCGTCAAACCCATTCGAAATCGCGTTCTGTTTCAACGCTTCCGCTCAAAACTCCAATTTAAAACGTTCCATTCATTCCCATCGAGCCGGCGCGACTCGGCAATCCAATGCAATTAGAGACTAGAGATCTCAGTTTCGGTACAAAGTCCCGTGAGACGGGGGGAGACCGAGAAGCAGGGGATCCTGCATTCCCTCTAGAGCAGAAATAGAAACGGGGCCCCTATAACCCTCTGGCTGTTTGGAGCGTGCCTCCACAGTCGTTAATCTGATCGAGATTTCCGACTTACAGCTTATTTACGTACGTCAGCACAGATGTACCCTAAGCAATTAGTTATCCGGGCATGGTGACATTACTGTGCATAGAAAAATGCAGCCCGGATGCGTAGACAGGGCTGATGGGAAACGGATCAATAGCGAATCCAATTTAAATAGGAAAGTGACAGTTCCGATGAGGAGCGCGCTCAGCGGCTTATTTGCCTCCACCGTAGATCCGATTATTAACAGACAGACTGATCGGAGTATGACTGATGAGAAATGCGAGGTTGTCATATACGTGTGGACGTGTGTGTATTTGTGTGTGTGCGCGCGCGCGCGTGTGTGTATAGATGTGCGTTTGCACAAGTATACTTCCCAAGCTATGAAGGCAATACTCGATATCCCAAAGTGTCTACTCGCAGTCTCGAGCGACCTTCGTTTCGTCGACGGAAAGATCGAACGGACCTTCTATACGCCTTTCCAATTCGTCGACATCCGCAGCGCCGTGTCACGCGTCGAATACGAAATGAGGCTGGGCGTCCATCAGGATCGGTCGTCGGCGCGTAATGTCGCAGCGCCCTCGCACATTCCGTTCGGAGACAGATCGAGCGAAGTTGGCCTGCACAAACTTTTCCCTGGCATCGTCGCAGCCCGGAGCAAACGCGACGCTTTTGATTTAACTGCGACGAATTAATGAGATTCCAACGAGAGTCAGCCCGTCCGTCGTCCGGCGTTTTTCCACCGGCAAGAATGCCGCGAGTGGGGGTAATATTTCACTCATAGAATGAGCTGCAGCCCCGTTTGTCAGCACCCGCCGTGTCCCCAACCCCCCCAACCACCGGCAAACTCCCACCCCCACCGCCCAATATCCGCCACTGCGATTCAAGCTCAAAAGTAGTTGAGGCTCGAGTGAAAAGCGATTTGTCAGTTTCCCCGTTTCGGGGATACGGTACGCGCAACTTTGCGCAGCCCTGCGCCAAACGCGAGTTTCCGCGCTGTTGCCACGCTTCCTGCGAACACGTCGGTAATCAGAGGCAACTCTCCGTTGCCTCCCATTAAATCTGAAAAAGATGCCTTTAGCGGTGGAGGAACGTTCCGGCTGTACATCCTGCAAATTATTTTGCGAGTTAATGTGAAAAAAGAAGCGACCGCGGCGAAGTTGCTGCAGGAAACTGAGTTCACCAGCCTGGTTAATCTCGATTCGTCGGACGTGCGCGCGAGAAAAATGCGACGAACAGCCCGTACTAAAGTAAAACACATTCCAAGTTTTCCTCGGGCTGACGAGTCGCTGGCAAAGAAATACAAACGATCGTTAGTCCCGCGTCGAACAGCGCGAACAGAGACCGCGAACGTGGCATCGGGAGATTCGGTCGCGCGAAAAACGTCGTCGGGTGCGGTTTCAAAATGGCGGCGCTCTATCCGCGATCTCTCATTCTTGCAAACTTACCCTCCTACGGAGGATCTGCCACATTCAAATGAAATGAAATGAATATTTCATCTCTCTTTTCATTTCGTCGTTAAAGAACATAAACAGGGAAATTTGCAAATAACGCCATAAATTCTCACGAATGAAATTACCAATTTACGCGTGGCTCGTCGCGTCCTTCAAACAACACCGTCACGGTCACGTTTGATCGAATCGTTGCCTCGACGGTAATTCGATTAGTCGGCGAGCGATAAAAATGTGTGTGAAGGGGAAAAAGCAGCGGTAAATCAAGCCGTTTAGCAGAGCCGCGGAGGCCGATGAACATTCCTGAATGAGGAAAAGTCAGCGAAGTACGAACGCGTCTAGTTCGATCGATCGGTCGATCGATCGATTTAACGAGTTCGCCTTCGTCATGTAAATATTCCGTTAATATGTTTCCGACATTGGCGACGAGGTTCCTTTGACGAAAAGCCGAATTGGCCGGATGGACGACCTTGCCAGTGCTAGGAATTACTATGGGAATTGCTATTTCTTTCTTCCTCATTTTTCCTCTCTCTTTCTCATCTCACGGAGCTTTACAGCCAGAAATTCAATATTCTTCCTGGATATACCGCTGTCACTTAAGTACACCAATCAGCGAATAAATTAACATTAATGTAGTCACGACGCTTAAGGCTCGAGAAATGCGACCCACGCCGAGGCGTTTGACCATTCGCGCTATTTTTCGCCTCGTAGTGAGACGCCGGTGAAGCTTGATACATTTCCACTTCGTTGGACGAAAAACGGGCGAAAAGCTTCGAAAGCGGTTAGACGAAATTTGGCATTCTTGCCACACAACCGAGTAGTTTCGATGCGACGTAGTTTACGCCGCGGGCTTATTAGTCATGCGAGACGTACTCATCGAGAACGCAGTTAATCGCTCGAATTGCCAGTCTCGTACACTCGCGCGAAATTCCCCTTCTCAGACATTTCCCTCACGGTCGATGAAAACGCGACGGAATCGCGTACTTCTCTGTCCACTATTCTATCTCTATTTTTGATCGTCCGCGAAACTCGTCCAAAGTGTTGGTTACGTGTGCACAGTCGAATTATCACATGCCAATCAAGTAGAGTGTCGCGTTAAGAAAAATGGGAGCTACGATCCCGAATACGATCGACACGTTCGATTCATCAAACGCGACTCTCGACATGCGCCGATCGTTGACGAGACGCGGCTAAACATACGGAGAAAGGCAAAGTACGGTGGGACAAGGGTATGCTAGAGTGGCGGGAGCAGCGGGGCTCGGAGGGCTGGAGGGAATGGCAGGGAGGTCTGTTATTTTCCGAAGGAACATAAATCCTACTGCGAAATGAGTTTGTGATCGAGGGAGTCGTCTTTCGCGGGGGTCGGGTGTTCGCTGGTTAAGGGGCGGAGGTAGGGTCGGGGGGAGCGGGGGACGCGCGTAGAAAAGAGGATAGATACGGGAGAGCGGATAAAAGGGACAGGGAGCGGGAGCGACGGGCGGTGGTAACGCGTCGCTCGGAATATTTTTCCAACAGGAAGAAAGGAATCTCATTAATTCGCCGGAGGGTCCTGCTCCGGGAACCGTCAAAACTTTTCCTGATGTCGGAATCCGAGTTGCCGGAGTTTGTCGTCGGCAACGTCACCACGGTCGACAACGACTCCCCGCTCGTCGCGCCGCGCACGTACCCGTGAGTCGGCGATGCCCGGTGTGGGAACCTCGGTGGCAGTGGGAGGGGGGGAGGGGGGTCGAGGAAAGGAGACGCAGCGCCACGTCGAAATTAGATTTCGAAATGAATTGCGCTGCGAAGCCGAGGTTCCGACGACGACACGTGCGATTAGATTTGTTTACAGCGCGACTGATGCCCCTCCCCGTGCAACCACGGAGCCACGTAATTCTGGACTTGCATTGAGGTTCCCCTGCAGGCGGCGATCGATTTCTCCCAAAGAGCGAGCTCTGTGCTTGGCCTGCAGATCCGGATATCGAATTTGCTCACTAACCAGCGATTTTGTTTACAACCCTGCACGCATGTAACGTTGATGCGGTTATGGCAGCGATGTGTCTCTGTGTGTATGTAAGTGTGTGTATGTCTCTCCCTCTAAAGCGACACATACTTATTTCAAGACGATTCAGCGACGTATCTCGACAGCAGCCTGTTGCGAGCCGATCGCGTGAACGTTGATCAGCGTCAGGGTAAACTCGAGGGTGGTCGTCAGGGTAACACCGTCCTTTTGCGGGATCCCTCGCGGTCGATCACCCGGTGTGTATAGCACGCGTGTACGAAGAGGGCATGAAAATATGAGTGTATGGTCCCTTCACCCTCTTCGGTCCTACACCTGCCTCTTACCCCTTTTTCCCTGCTAGCATCCACGGTTCGGACTCATTTGTCCCCGTGGTGCGTGTCGGCGACACGTAGTGCCGGTATAAATAAAGTTTCCGGAATGATGCGATTCTTCCGGAATTGGACTGCACCCTCAAAATCGAATAATGGAGCACGCGCACTTGCCAGCGGCCCCGATTCAATTTACTGCGGTTCCCCGAACAATTTCACCAAAAATATTCGTCAGACCAGTCTGTCACTCACCGAGCCGTTTAATACGGAGCGATGTGTGTATTACACGAGTTTGCTAACGCTATAGTCATCCCGTTTGCTGCCCGTTGAGCCGTGGTTGTCTAGCCTCTGAGTGTGCAAGATATGTCAAGTGTATGCCGAAGATATGCCGGTTGAAGGCTGCGCGTACGCGCACTGCATACATATGTACACACATGAGCATACGTATGTACACACACAAACATATCTTCACAACGTCATCGTTATACAGGACACTCCATTTGAGCCGGGGAACCGCTTCCACCCGTGACAATCTTGCAGCCGACAGAGGCGAACGTGCTCCCCAGTGACGTCTTGTGACGCGCTTCTGTACAGAACACTATCTCGGGCGGACTGGCCGTGTCTTCTCTCGGGAGAAGCGCTCTTATCTTATCCCATTCCCGGTCGCGAGTGACGATCATACTCGGTAACGGTAAAAGGAAAGAGCAGGGGTCACGAGTCTTCCGTCCTGGCAGCCACTTCCTCGCCTGTCGCCGAAAACGGATTCATCCGTTGGCCAGTTGGCGCGATCGCCGCTGCATCATCGGGCCGAGGTTGCCTGGCAGCGTAAATAAATCAACAGTCAAAGTGAAAGAGAGGGTAAGAGAGTAAGAAAGAGAGACAGGCAAAGAGAGAGACTCGGGGCGACCGTCCCTGGTTGCCTGGGGCAACCGCGGCAGGCCTAGATTCAGCTTCGACTTCTTCCGACTCGTTCATCGAGCCGTGACTTGCCGAGTTCTCGAATCACGCGTATCGCCTTCTCGCTTTCCTTTTCGGGGAAAACAGCTTTCGCGGACCGCGCGCGACACGTATCAGGGGCGGTTTGTCAACGGTGGGAGAACGATCGGATGCATAAAAGCGTGTGGGTTGGTGACAGGGGTGGGGGTGCGAGGGTAACGAAGGAACACAGGAATATAGAGAAGTTGAACACCGAGGCAGCGAAATTATTGTTGATTAAAGGCTTTGTGCCGAGCACTCGGCTAGAAGCTGGAGCGTAGCGCGGCGCGCAGTCAATGAAATTGCATTTCGTGGTTTCGAGCGGTGCATTCGTACAACGTGTTAGCTGCCATATCCCGGCGTTCGTGTTGGACACACGAACGGGCGCAGCGCGGCTGCGTTACGCGTGCAACGCGCGTGATAAAAGCACCGAGGTGTGGGTTGTTTCAACCAGAGATAACACACGAGACCGTCGCGCCCTCGGGCTGGGCGGCGCGAGGGGTCGCCATCGGGCGCTCGCCGAGGGGATATGGGAGCAGGGGAGCAAACTCGGACCTTCCGTTCCACGCTGCGCGCTCCATAACCGAAATGGTTGCGAGTTACATTCGGCACGCGGATTAGCATCGTTAACGAACCGCTCCGGCGAAAAGTTTCGAAATCACTGTTGCGACCTGGCGACGAGCCGTGAAATATCCCCGTAATACAACTTATTCCCGCAATAGAATTTCTCGCCTTGCGCGACAATTTCCGCGTTCTCTTTATGCTGAAAACGCGGCATGGAGCGGTCGCTGAGAGACGCTCGCCGGTAATTTGGCGGTAAACGAGGTGGCCGATGGGGGGTAGTCGTGGGGAGTCGAGGGTTCCAGGGACGCCGGACTGATTTCCGCCTTCAATACCGTTGTATGAATGGTCATTGGTTGCGCAAGGACGACCATCCTCATATGCTGAGTTCGTGCAACGCGATGTTTCGTTATTCCCGACGTAACCGTGACGGGACTGGGCAATGAGAAACGAATGAGTTAATCCTGGGACACAGATCGGCGCTAGTGAATGTCGAGATTCGCATGATTTTCCGCTCTCCGCGAATGAAACCGGATAACGAAACTGGTAACAGGGGTGATAAGAACGAAGGTGGAGGGGGAGGAGTATTGCCAGGAACATATCGTTGTCAACATTTCGGTCTGGAAACAAACTCGGCGAAGGTAGAGACCGGCGTGGAGCGGTGAGATTGAGAGAGAAAAGCAGTAGCGTTAGGGGGTGGAAGCCAGACGTCGTACACAAGGGAAATAACATGCTTCGTCAACAGTCCTGCTGTAACTAATGGATATTCCGGCGGAATGGAGTAGAGAAGCGGTTCGACCAGCCCCAACGGAACCGCCCCTTCCGTTCACAGGCCGTCGGCCTCCGCGCTGTCTGCCCCCGGGTCCGATGTGTACGGCCGGCGGGTAAGTTTGCCGAATTTCCGGCGCCAGGTGTCGTAACTGCGCGGCAAAAAGCGCGGGTGCAAGTTGCAACAACCGCCGCCACCCCTGCGTTTGCACGCCGAGGGAAAAAGAACGTAATATCAGCGAGCGTAGCGTGGCATTGCTCGCAAGCAGGGGCTGTACCCCTCGCTCACTTCTGCTAAACACCCCGAACACCGCGGATCCGGATCGATGATCCTTTAATGCGGCGTTAACGATCGGCCGCCGAATCAGCGAGTTCCAGCCGAAGCGTACGTGCGCGCGTTGGCGCCAGACCTTCTGTAACCGGCAGGTGGATAACACGGAGTACACACGCGATTCTATCGATTTCACGGCAGGCACAATGGAAAAGGTACCCGCTGCCGGCGACGAAGCCGGCGACGTTGCAGAATGGGCAAGGGAACTCTCCAGCCATTCACCTCGCCGGCTGATTGTGAACGCGGCTCGCCTCGGGCTCTCGTGTACGCGGATGAAACGGTTTCCGGAGCAAGGCAGGAAGAAAATTTCACGTCGGGGAAAGCGCTCCCGGCGACACCGTCGTTGCGTCTTTCTCGCGCCCGGCACATTCGGCTGACGCATAATGCACGCCGCCTTGGAAAAGGTTGAATGGTTTCTCCCTCATTCACCTCCTTCTACTCCTCCTACACCTGTTCCTCCTCAATCTCCATCTCCCGCGACGAGTATCCCCCACCCACTTCCCCCTTTCTCTCCCGCCACTCAGCCGATTCTAATCGAGTTCCCTCGCGCGCTACGCTCCGAACTTTGCAATTTAAATGCAGATGGCGGTGCAATTAAGAGAACTGCTCGGCTCTTTGTCGCGGACCTGTCGGCTGCAGGGCGGTCCCGCGTCCCGGAAAAACTTTTGCTCCAGCGCGGAATCTTTCATCCATCATCGCCGCGAATCGCCATATCGCGGGGATTGTTCGCCGTGGATTTTGGTCTCGCCGCTTACAGACCGCGACGAGGATGGCGACGGTTCCGGTGAACTTTCGAGTGCCCATTTCTTCGTGACATCTTCCGCCCCCTCCCCGTCCTTCGTGGCTAAACGTAAAGAGACGATCAAAGGGGGAAAAGTCGGTCGGGAGCTAAAAACGCGGGGTAATGATTGATCGAGCGATAAGCCGCGAAACGTCCTTACCTTGAGAGGCGGGCGTTAATGGCCAGCATCGCTTATATTTCTTCCATCGGTAACGAGCGTCGACGAAGACCACTCTTCGATAATTATGCGCCAATCGCCCCTTCGACTTCACCTCTCGCCCTTCCTCGTGCCTTCTCTTCTGTTTACCCCTTCCTCCCTCCCACACCCGACCATTAACATGAACCGCTGTCGGCATCGATTCGACACTGATGAAGCCGATCCGTGTCCCTTTCACGGTCACTTTGACACCGCTGACACGAGCATTTCCGGCCACTCGGCGTCGCGGAATTACCAATTTCCGATGGAACTGGCCAATTTACATCGGTCGGCTATGCGATCGTTGGGGAAACGCGCCTCCGAGCCCCAACGAGCTCCCGCCAGCGCTTCGGGAGAAACGGCTGCGAACAACCGCTCGGCGGAATTTCGCGCAGCAACGAAAGAGCGCGATCAGTGCGGTAAAACGTGTCACGACAGCTGATGTGGGCAACGCAGTACGGTTCTTACTTCCACACCCACCCATGGTCTTCTTTCCCAATTCAAAGTTTCCATTTGCCTCCCTCGCGATGTTCGTGTTAAACACTTTGCGAATATATCACCACCGAGTACGACAATTATAACAGTCGAACATTCAGTCGAAATAAATCAGAGATACTTCCCGGCTGGGAAATTGGTCTATCTCCCGTAGTACAGCTTCGCTGATCGCTTTACAACGCCAATGGCGCGCAGTGCAACGCAACGCGGCGAAAATTCATCTAGACGTGACCGGGGCAAGGCGTACGCGGTAACTTTTATTCGCGATGTAATTGCAGCGGTCGTCCGATTTCGTGCGTGTCCCGAGAGCGAAATACGCGAGACGAGTTGTAAAGCTAAATGAGAAAAAGCAAGCGGGAGAGAGCTCGACCGCAGCCACCTGTGATCATCTGTGCTCGCGGCCAGGCCGAACTTGCAGCTGAACAATGTCCACCGGTAAATCGTAATTTAGGGATTCTCTTGCGGGAGTGCCCGGCACTGGAATTATCGCGGTGTCCGGGAAGAGCAGGGGCAAGGTTGGGAGGGTTGTCTGCAGAAAGGGGAGGGATAAGGGACATGTGTGTGGATTCGTGCATGCGTGTATGGCTCGGGGACCAGCTACCGGAGGCCACGGGAGCGCGATAATTTATGGAGCAAGTTGCAAAGTGAGAAAAATTACGTTAGTTCTCCCGCAGCTCCCACCGAAACATCGACGGTGGTTTATGCCGAGTCGCACCGCGTCCGAGCCTGCGACAATGTTTACGAGTTTCGCGCTGGTAAGAAGTGAGATGCAGGTGTGTTGCAAGGGGGTCGAGCGCTGCTCGGAAAGATGAATTGCAGAAACGAAGTTGCCGCTATCGGGACGCACTAGACGTTGGATTTGCCGCTGCTTTCTAATGGACGCCCGCCCTCTGACCCTCCTTCTCGCCACTGTGAAGTTAGAAAACTTTTAAAATCAAAAATAAAACTAATCAGAATGCTGGTGGCAATAAATCTAGACTTCTTCTCTTTTAGAAAAAACTTCTGGTTTTTAGAAATAATTCTGACGGTTTTTTCGAAATAAGGTACATTAAGCTTAAAAAATCGGGGCCCTCAATTTTTTCCGAAAAATCAACTTCGGCTTTCGGTTTTGTCTTATATACCAATCGATAGATCTCGCAACGGACATCAAGAATCACCCCATATATTGACCCCTCCCGCCATTAGGGACGGAGGTATTGAGTAAAAAAGAGAAAAATTATGTGACGCAGGCGTGATCTAGTGAATTTAAAAATATTCGTACTATAAATCTTTTTTTAAAATTTTTAAGTGGACGAGACATCTTTATTTTTCCGGTATCGATCTAAATCCAACTAGCCGAAGTACGTTAATCACTGTATCAGTTAAATATCAAGCAATGCTTTAAAGCGAAAATTGACAAAAGAAAGCAACG
>JABFPT010000717.1:0-15681 GCA_022817245.1 Nixonia krombeini | reverse complement strand
TTCAAAAAACAGTAATGAAGTATAGTTAAAAAATAATTTCAATAAATTTTCTAGAAAGCTGAAATAAGTACTTTTTATAAGCAATTCAGTTACCGTTTCACTCAACTTTTCTATAAACAGTTAAATTCAATGTGGCATATTTGTGAACAATGATATACGATTGAACAAAATCACATACCTAATAAAATCGTGTTCCCATCACCGCAGAAACGTGATTATCTCCAACACTGATACTGAAAATGTTGCTTCATCAATTTTGCATCTAACAAAAATCATGCATTAACTGTTAAGGTGATGCTGGACATTTTTGTTTTTCCTAATATTTCTAAAATCATATTTTCTGATTTTCAAGAAGTTTTCATAAATACCGTTATATATTATTAAAATTATTTCCTGTCATAGAAAGGCAATTTAAATGTTTATAAATGAAGTCATGTTAATAAAACAGAAAAGTCTAGAATCCTATGAAACAATACTTCACACGAAAGTTTCCAGTTTCACAGGTAAGAAACAAAATTAATGAGCATGAGTTAAGTTTTACGATTTTTCTGGTGTAGCTTACCTCTTCAACGTATCTCTTTTACTTGACTAAATATAATGCATGATGAACCTTGGCTAGCTTCAGGCTTTCACCGTTCATTAATATTTTGTTCTTCTGCATACGAGGGGTATGGTGGTGTTTATACCGTAATGCATAGATTTTTACTTTGCGCGTATTTGTATTTGCCTTGTGCGCCAATTTCTTTTCAAATTTTTAATATATTTTGGATTTATTAGTTACCAACGTTATATAACATACTGTTGTCACATTCGCCATAATCTTCTGATGAACGATAATTGACGACGTGTCCTTACTTTAAATCACTTTCTTTCAAAGTGTTTTCTTTGAAATTTGTCTTCCTCTTTGTGAAAAGCTTACGTCTGTAAGCAGTACATATACATAAAAAACACGATATACTTGTATTGAACGTGATTAATCACATTTTCTTGTCTTATAACATTAATTTACATTTATGTATATGATTCATTCTTTTATCACGACTTGAGAATTATTAATTACTTTTTGTTGAAATTTGAAATGCTGTGTTAAAATTTGAACTTTATTTGAAAGACAATTTTTGTTACAAAATTATCAAGTCTACAATGGTCGTGTTTCATATTATTTGTAAAATTAAACACATTCTGCTGTTGTTTAACTGTGGTTTAAGAAGACATTCATTTTTTGCAAATGTTCATTACCCATATATACGTTTTTATCATATTACTTAGTATATTATAAAACGAAAGAATTTTATATCACGCCAAACAAGTTATATTGCAATTTATGTTTTACCTTTGACACTAATATATAATTTTGAGAAGTAGACTTGAAATAAATTGCAACTTAATACAAAAGCATAAATTTTATAATATTTTCATTTATAATATATTTTGTAATAAATGCAAATAAATGATATAGATAATTCTCATTACGGGTGTAAAAGAGTGAATCACACTTCGAAAGTTTCTGAAAACTTAAAAACAGCCATAGCCATACGAATATGGCCTTAAATCAACAGATTCGTGGTCATCATATCGCTAAATTGGACCCGCTTGGAATCAACAGTGCTGATCTTGATGATAGGCATCCTCAAGAGTTGCTCTATAATTATTACTCATTCGGTAAGCTTGAATAAGGTGATTCAAGGCCCTTCCTATAAAAGGTGCAATGCACTCTCTTCAGTAGATTTTAGAATAGATTTTACATATAATACAAGGTTAATCAGTAATTCCAATTTTTAAAGATTTACAAACTGTTGTACAAATTTTCTTTATGAATGGTAGTAAGGTAGCTTATTAAATTTTATAACTTGTAGAACAAAAATTTTTAATTTTTCCATAAGTGTTTAATTTGTCTGGCTCTTCAAACTTTTATGATGTAAAGTATTTCAGTGTACAAGTTACTCTAAAATACAGATAAATTTAATACTTATTTTATTCTGAAGTAACAATTTATAGACAATACTGATTAATCTTTGCAAATTCTATAAATAATTCTTTTTTCACTGAAAAAGTTTTCTCATCTGAATTTCTGTTTGTCACCATGCTCAGTTTAGCACGATGAAAAGCAATTGTGAGTCGTTGTCACACGGTTACAACAACAGCATGTAATCAAATTTTCCACTCTGCAAATATAATCGGTCTTTTTGTACTTCGCTGGATAGTCGCAATTTATCATCAAACATTTTTCATCCCCAAAGGTTTAGTTTCCAGTGCACACATTAATGTCCACAGGAAAAAGACATCGTACTACTTATGCACAAGATCTTCAAAATCGTGTAGCCGCAATAATGAAAAGTATGTAACAGTTACATTTGATGGTCAATGATCCAGTCATCCGTGCAAGTCTTTCCTGGTATATTCTGCAATATTAATACTGTGTAGGTTTTCCTTGGAAATTGGTGCTGTTGTACAATAACAGGAAAATGTAGAAATGCTTCATCATTATATGTGCTGGAAAAAACATTCTTTTTATCATTTCTTATGTTAAATAAGATTGAAACGCATTTCAAATTAATTCAATTATACATTGTTTTATTTTATGTTTAATGCTCTTAAATGCTGTGGAATCTATAAAAGTAAAAGTCAAGTTTCATATAGTATTTATTAATTTCTTCTAACTTCTTATGAACTCTCTTTTATTTTTTAAATTCAGTAATAATTATGGATAATAATTTGGTATTCATTTTTGGTAATAGTTATACTGACAAAGTGGACATTAATTAAGGTGCTGATAAGCGGTGATCGAGTAGAGATCATTTAATTGTGTTTGTATCATTCAAGGATATAAAAAAAGTACGTTAACTAATAAATTTGCTTGTAATGCAATATTTATCTGGTACAAATTGTAAGCTGTTAATTAACATTTATTCTTCACTCTTTTTCATGTTTTACGTTATGCTTGACAACTTCCATTTTTCTCTTACTTTTATTTTAGTTGAATGCAGAAACTCTTTAAATTATTTTTCTAACAATCTTAGTTTAGTTTTTGTTACTTTTTATGTAAAAAATAAAAAGCCTTTTTTATGTGTGATAAAAAGCTTGCTTTCAATTTTTTATAAAAAATATAATGCATGCATATAGTTTATCAAATAAAGTAATATTTCATAAAACTAAGATATACTAAATTGTATAATAAATGATTATTGCATTTTTAAATTAATTCATTCACTTGTTTTATGGTCTTTTGTGTTTGATACAAATGTGGTTCCAACAATACACTACAACGAATCTTTAAAAACCTATTAACTTACAGTACACGTTCTAAATGTACATTCACAAAAGCTTGCAAATTCTGTTTATCATTATTCCATATTTGTTTGAAACACAATTGTATAATTTGATACTTATTTTATAAGAAGTGTCGTATATTTAAGTTGTGTATATGTCTAAAAAATTTGAACACTAGATATATTAAAAAATAATAGTTGCCATAATTTGAATGGACTAAATTAATTATTTGTCTAACTATTACTTTTCCTACTATTTAATAATGATCACTTAATTTTTATAAGAACTCGTAAGTAACATTAATTTTACATGTCGCAAACGTTTACTTGTTAAGAAGCGACAATCATTTTGTACTTGATTCTAACAGTCTCTTTTGTTTTCTCAAACTATTGTGTAATCAAAATGTAAGATTTAAAAAAGAGTACTTTTTTTATTGCACGTATCAGGATTTTTACATTTTCAGTATCGGTTTTTGTAAATAATATGTTTCTGATCACATGTAATGTTTTACATGAGCATCAACAACAACAAGAATTGTATACCAGATGTTGGATGGGTCACACATTTGTTAATTTCATAAACGTTAAACAATGCAAGTTTATCATTTTAATGTTATGAATACCATCTCATTTTATTTATATTTGTATTAATTAAACAGAGGAATCGGACATGGATCGAGTCTTCAAGCTGCCATCTACTACTTTCATTGGTGGCAAAGAGAAGTCGTTACCTCTACGAGAAATCCTGAAGCGTTTGGAAGCGACTTACTGTGGACACATCGGTGTTGAATTCATGTTTATCAACTCTTTGGAACAATGTAACTGGATACGGCAAAAAATGGAAACACCTGGTATTATGGAAATGACTAATGACGAAAAACGGCTTATATTGGCTCGATTGACTCGTGCTACTGGGTAAATAACCGTGTAAAAATTTTCTTAATTATTATTTAACTCACATTTTTACACCTCTTTTAAATGTCATAAGAAGAAAAGAGTTTAGTGTCAAAATTTACCGTCAAAGAGTTTATTAACTTTTTTATTTTTTATATTTAATATTACGTAGATTTGAAGCTTTTTTGGCACGTAAATGGTCATCCGAGAAAAGGTTTGGTTTAGAAGGCTGCGAGATCTTGATCCCTGCAATGAAAATGGTAATCGATAAATCGACAGAACTTGGCGTAGAATCTATAGTTATGGGAATGCCTCATCGTGGTCGACTGAACGTTCTTGCAAACGTTTGCCGAAAACCCCTTAGTCAGATTTTTACACAGTTTGCGGCTCTTGAAGCTGCAGATGACGTACGTTTATTATTTTTGTATCGTTATTCTTATCGTACGTCTTTTATTTTTCTGTTTTAAAATGAAGTTAGTCAAAGAACATTATTCAAAATATATAAATAAAACTATTACGAGATAATATTTCAATAATTGTTGTATTCTTGTAAATAGGGCTCTGGTGATGTTAAATATCATCTGGGTACGTACATCGAACGTCTAAATCGTGTTACGAATAAAAATATTAGGTTGGCTGTCGTTGCAAACCCATCGCATCTGGAGGCTGTCGACCCCGTTGTACAGGGGAAAACTCGCGCTGAACAATTTTATCGTGGTGATGGAGAAGGCAAAAAAGTTAGCAATTGTAATTTTTTGTAACAACACTTGCAAATAAAATTACATTTTTTCATACACTTTTTATTCACAGGTTATGTCTATTCTTCTCCATGGAGATGCTGCTTTCTGTGGCCAAGGCGTAGTCTTCGAAACGATGCATCTATCCGATTTACCCGATTATACTACTCATGGAACAATTCACATTGTTGCGAACAATCAGATCGGTTTCACAACAGATCCTAGACATTCACGATCGTCTCCGTATTGTACAGGTTAGTAGTAATTATCAACCATACATCATTTTTTTACAATTCTCAAATTATTTAAATCTGTATTGTAATATTTTATAAATAATTCAGATTAATGTAAATTGTACATAAACGTTATCATTTAAATAGATGTGGCTAGAGTCGTGAATGCTCCCATTTTTCATGTGAATTCGGACGATCCAGAAGCCGTAATGCATGTATGCAAAATTGCTGCTGAGTGGAGAGCAACATTCCACAAAGACGTCGTTATCGACATTGTTTCATATAGGAGAAATGGCCATAATGAGATCGATGAGCCAATGTTTACGCAACCACTGATGTATCGCAAGATTCGTCAAACCCCACCAGCTCTTGACAAATATGCTGATAAGTTAGTCAAGGAGGGAGTTGTCACTTCTGAAGAAGTTAAAGACGTGAAGGATAAATATGAAAAGATTTGTGAAGAAGCGTACAATAATGCAAAACAAGAAACTCACATTAAGTACAAGGATTGGTTAGACTCTCCATGGTCCGGCTTCTTTGAGGGAAAAGACCCACTCAAAGTGTCTCCAACCGGTGTTAAAGAAGACACTTTGGTTCACATTGGGAAAAAATTCTCTTCACCTCCTCCTAATGCTGCTGAATTTGTCATTCACAAAGGTGAATTAAGTTACTTTATATTGATATTATATATGATGTAATTTTTATATATAAAAGAGAATCTTTATTAATATATTTCTTGACGTTAGGTATCGAGCGAATTTTGAAGTCTCGTATGGAAATGGTGAATGCAAGAACAGTTGACTGGGCTCTTGGCGAAGCTATGGCTTTCGGATCTCTTTTAAAAGAAGGTATACATGTTCGGCTTTCTGGTCAGGATGTTGAGAGAGGAACGTTTTCACACAGGCACCATGTATTGCATCATCAAACAGTTGACAAAGCTACCTACAGACCTCTTTGTTACCTCTACCCTGATCAAGCACCTTATACCGTTTGTAATAGTTCACTTTCTGAATACGGAGTTCTTGGTATGTATATTCCCCATATAACTTAATTTTTTAAATATATCACTTTTACTTTAAAAGTTTAATTTTCATTATTGTTTTATCTACAAATACTTTATTATGAATTTTAGGCTTTGAGTTAGGATACTCAATGACGAATCCAAATGCACTTGTTTGTTGGGAAGCGCAATTTGGTGATTTTAATAATACCGCGCAATGTATAATAGACCAATTTATTAGTAGCGGTCAAGCTAAATGGGTGCGCCAGTCGGGTATTGTAATGCTGCAACCGCATGGTCTAGAAGGAATGGTGTGTTGCTTTTGTTTCTAGCCTTTACTAATTGCATACTTCTTATTGTTAGTTTAATTAAGTGGAAGTCAACATTTTTTCAATTGTACTTTCTATAATTTCTGTGTGCATTTAAATATGATATTTTTTAACAGCTTTTAAAGTATTTGTTCAATATAACACAAATTTCAATATTGGTCAATGCTCTCTAGGGCCCAGAACATTCAAGTGCACGTCTTGAACGTTTCCTTCAAATGTCAGCTGACGATCCGGATTACTTTCCGCCTGAGAGCGAGGAGTTTGCAGTACGTCAACTACATGACATCAACTGGATTGTTGCAAATTGTAGTACGCCGGCAAATTACTTCCATATTCTTCGCCGACAGATAGCTCTACCTTTCCGTAAACCCTTGATTCTAATGACACCAAAGTCTTTGTTGCGTCATCCAGAAGCTAAATCCAGTTTTGATGAAATGACAGAAAACACAGAATTTTTAAGAGTCATTCCTGAACAAGGTAATGCAGCTGAGAATCCAGATAAAGTTAAGAAGGTGATATTCTGCTCAGGGAAAGTTTATTATGATTTGAAAAAAGATCGAACGGAACGTAATCTCGAAGATAAAGTGGCTATCATTAGAGTAGAACAGGTATTTGTGGTTTTAGAAGAAAAAATTATATTAGTATATGAATATATAGTGTATATATATATAATTCTATTAGTATATTATTAACTAATTTCTTAAATGTAATTTGAGTTAAATATTACATATTTTCCATAGTTTTAACAAGTTTTGTAATAATATTTTAGATTTCGCCGTTCCCATATGACCTTGTAAAAAACGAAGTTTCAAAATATCCGAATGCCGAACTGATTTGGGCTCAAGAAGAACATAAGAATCAAGGTGCTTGGGGATACGTCCAGCCAAGGTTCCACACAGCTCTCAGTGGTACAAGGGGTGTTGAGTAAGTAAAAAAATTTTATTCTGAAAGAATATTTTGACAAATGCATTTAGCGCCGTATTATATCTTAAAATAATTTGAATTTGAAGTAATGTAAACTATAAAAGATAAATCCCAATTAAAAATAATATCCACTAATATGTCTCGTATACAAATATTTTCTTGCGTTGATTAAATTTAAGAGTACAGATTTCGTAGATCTTTGTTTCAGGCGATTGATTTTTCTCAAGTATACTAATAATATTTTCTCGAAATTTGAGAAGGAAATCGTTGCAATAGATCATCTATTATTTTTTTATTTAGCCGTGTATTCTGTAACTTTTTTGAAAATTGCATTATTAAACTTAACATTTAATGTAAAAAAGAAAGTTTTTTTTGCACATTACTGTCACTGTTGTCGTTCACTGTCTATATGGCCCACTTTTTTTTTACCTATTTACGTTATACTTGAAAGCACATTGTGTCTTTTACTGAATTTACTTGATAATTAATATTGATAATTAAAAACTCATTATTCTATACAATGTCTTATTTATTCTTTAACTTTATTCACATAAATTCTTTCTTACAATTATTTTGATTTATAATAATACAAGTATATTTGTAAAATCAATTATAATTTACCAGTAAACTGTAGTAATTGTCTACTTAACATTTTACAATTCATATAATAAATTTTCCAATCTTTTTAAATTACGAATTGCCTTAGCTTGTTTAAAGCTTTATCGTCTCAAATACATAAAACAAATTTGGGCCATGTTGCAGTGCAACGAGTACCAGTAAGAGTAATGGAGGATGGTTAAATAGCTGGTTCTCCATAAAATCAGTCGAAAGCACTACGGTGCCAAAATTAGAAACAACTGAATCTACAAAATCTAAGCCAAGAACTGTAAGGTAATGATAATGCGATTGGAAAATGTTTCTGTTCACTTTTACCTACTAGTTTAATTTGTAAATAATTGTACTAAATATATACGAAAACAATTCTGTTTTTTTAACACTAAAGACCATAAAAATGTAAATTTGGTAAATAACAGATTAAGATTCTGTAAGTTGGGGGTTTCTTCAATTTTTTGTTTCCTACTATGGGACGTTGTTTGTATCATTTTCCAATTTAATAAGAAATATTTAACTGAAATCTGACACGACGTATCTTTTCATATTATAGTTACGTTGGTCGGCCAGTAGCAGCATCTCCTGCGACAGGAAGCAAAATGCAACACCTCAAAGAATTGAAGCAATTACTTGATGATGCCTTCAATATTTAAATTTTCTGTAATATCATAAAAATAGCACTTATTTATTTTCCTCGTAATATAATTGTAAAAAATATCATTCGTTTCTTTCATTTTGTTCTTTAACACAGGCAGTGTAATTGTTCAGATAATTTCCTTTAGCGCCTTTTCTCCGTGATTACTGTACACGTCTACATTGTACTAGTCGGCACAAAGTTCAAAGTCTGCCTAATTAATTCACTTATTTGTCAAGTATTTATCAAACCTAGTATGTGTACAAACGGTTCCATTTATACAGTTCCATTTATTCGTATATATTATTCTACAACTAGAAACAATACTCAAAATAAATGTAAGCACTATGTAACTTGGAGATTCGTACTTTGTGGCTGACTAGTGACTAGTATCGGTAACAGTTTCATTAACGAACTGATGTGAATGAGCACTGTCAAGTATTATTAGTCACGCTATTGCGACTGTTGTTGATGAACCTGATGTTCATTGGTGCCGGCAAAACATATTTTTTGTCGGCATCAGAGTCAGCTGCCGATCACTTTAACTTTTTATAGTTGCTCTATTTCGTAAAAAATTAAATGAAAGGCAAATTGCGTGCATTTTATAAAGAATGATCGTTCGGTGTGTGAGAGCGTGAAAGTGAGTAAGAGAGAAAGAGGAGAAGTAAAAAGACGCAGATCTTTTAGGAGACAAAGCGCTGGAGACAACACAGTTTCTGTTTGTCCTTCTGTTATTTTCTCAGTTATTAAAAAATGTGCAAAGGAAATACCTGAGAGAGTGTTAATCATTTCCCGGTAGCTGTTTGACCCGACAAGTATGCTTAATTTTCTTCGAGATCGAAATGGTGGAAAGCAGCAGAATTGAATTTGTTGGCAAAGTGATTTAACTTGTCAGATACTATTTGACGATAGGGTACTTTTCCTTTTGCATGATCAGTTGCAATTTAGGTGCGGAAGTTTAGGATAGTATTACTATGAACAAGTCAGACCGAAAGTAATTAATAGTAATAAATTATACTTTATTTAACAAAAGAAAGAAAGCAAATGCAACTGACATTTTAAGTAGCAAATTGTAGTATCCGTTGTGAAATTAAATTGTACCTATCAGCTTCTGTTCTATTTATTGTTTGTTTCCAAGTATCCGTGATAATTATTAATAAATCAGCACCCTTATTTCAAACAGAATATTCACATTATGTGTTGCATATTTATAATAAACGATTCTACAACTCTTCAAACTATAATGAAATATCAAAATCTTTATTTTTGATTCACATTGTAAACAAATGTTGATAAACAAAATGACTAATTATATGTATCCACAATGAAAAAATGTGCAATAAAGCAATATGAATATATTGTACTGTTTCACCTGTATTTCACTAAAATTAACTTACTAGATTTTAGTTTTAGTAATATTTATTTTCAAATCATCTTTTTAAATGTCTATTAGTGTACGTTAACTCAGTGTTACTAGATAGTCACCTTTGCATTAAATGAATTATTTTCGTACAAAAGTTTTATTATTAATATGTAATATTTTGTAACTACTATTTACATTTACGTCCATTTTCTACACTACATAAATGTAAGCTTCTTCAATTTCAACAAAATCATTTTTATTATTATATAATTGTTATTTCACTAATGTTTACTTTTTGTAGCCAAAGATTGTAAGACATTATATGATTTTAAATCAGTTTGTTTTTATTTGGATATACAATTTAATTTACCTCTTTTTATCTCACATTGCATATTGCAAATCATTTTTATATGTTTTAGTTTATTTACTATGTACTGGCATTATATTCACTAAGTCCACTAATTTCATTAGTAGGTTATGTGTTCATATGAATATAGCTTGTTTATCAATAGCCAAATAATCATTTTAGTTATTAAGTACTTCTTTTGTATTAACAATATTATTAATTTCATTACAATGTGACCTTATTTCACAATATTTAAATATACTGAACTGTTACGACTTCACCTTATAAAATTTAAAATAGTCTGTTTCTCTTCTATTTACATATGGTTTAACAAATTGTATAAAACTGAACCAATGAAGTAAAATGTTGAACAATAGAAGCACATTTTTGTTCAGTTTCATCCAGTATTGAATACAATTAAAAAGAAGTATGTTTAATCGCTCTTGCGATTTGCACACGGTGAATCGTAATATTAATATTACATATAGCATACTTAGCTACTAATATCATAAACATTACCTCAATTGGGTCAAAGTCAGTTTTTTTACGGATTTTTATAATCGCTTACATGAAGAGTTCTCGTTTCATTTTTTCTCCGACTGCGACTTTCATATATGATTTTCGTAAAAGTGGTTTTTACTAAATAAGGCTTTGAAAGATTGTAATGAAAATTCTCATTTTCTCATGTGGCATGCACAGGTATCATAGTAGTTGCCAATGCGTCAACACGTTTTTTTCCACGAGGGTCATCGATGACTTACCAGTATTGCCGTGAAGATCATCAATGACTGACGATGTAATAATGTATCATACTCTATAACAATTTCTTGTAATGCATACACTATACAATGCATTATTTGTGTACCAATTATATGTAATGCATTATATAGCGCAAATTGTATTTCAACATGATGAGCAACTAATACACAAATTGGCATCATATTCAACGCGTCAACGAACATTAACAAATGCCAATAGAAAATTAGTGCCATCCAAATTGGAACTACCGAGTATGAACACATTTCTCTCCAGAAAAACTTTTTCAAGGTAAATTCCCACGTATGTACAGTTTTATCAGCAGTATTACCCTATTACACGTTTCAAATTTGTTACCACTCGTGTCAGAACTAGAGTATGTTATTTTTATCTACATAAAACTTGTTAAACAAGAAATATGTTGTAACCAACTAACTATGTGAAATCTTCCAATGGAATAATAGTGTATGGAATAAGATGAAGAAGAAAAATGGATATAATAATAAAATGTTTACTGCCAAAAAGTTAATGTGAAATTGAATTTTTTATTCTGTGATGAACTTTTTATTCTGTAATATACAAAACGAACGTAAACCGAAATACTAATGTTTCTTTGTGCGTTATACGTTGTAAAATTGCGAGCGCACTATATAATGTATTTCGGATGAGTAGCATTTTGCCAATAATATTGTGCTCATGAGATTCGATCGGCTTATTCAACCAAATTTCATGATTTCTCACAAAAGACTCGTACACATCTTTAAGAAAAATCTTGAGATTTGATCGATTGCGTTTTACACGGAGATTACATGGATAATTCGTATTCTACTGTTAAATACATATTATACATAATAAATACAAAGATTGTTCCGCTGCATATAATACATTATTACATTGTAATTAAAGAAAAGTTTCGTAGTGAAATGATACGAAAATAAATAAATATTCGAGTATTTAAAGTTTTTTAATTTAGTGATAAACAAAATCTTATTTCTATTATGATACAAACAAAAAATATAAAACGCCTTTTCATTTGCAAAACAATAAACATGTATAATTTCGATTAACAAGAAACTTTAAAAGTCAACTGACGTTAACTCCTCGAAAAAGACGTAGTGTCAGTCTGATCCCAGAACTGGATATAAAAAGATCTCATGTGCATAACATAAGTCGCTATAAAGCATGTTCACTTTAAGAGCAAATATGCACTAATACTAAATTACGTTATCGCATTAAGCACTAAATAAAACTAATCGACTTTTACGCCTTATGTACAATATATACTTAACAGTAATGTAACTTACTCGGCAATATTTAATACATCGTTTCATTATCACTGTACATATTCGATCAAATTTTACAATTTCTCTTCAAACATCAATCTCAAATACTGAAAGAAATCATGAAATTTGCTCGAGTAAAAGTAAGAATCTTCTTCATTTTTTACTCCTCGCCGCGTTTATTAAAATGTAAGGAATAAAAGATGCTAAAAAAACTCTCGAATGGTTATATGCATTCGAAAATTTCTCAGTGCTTTACACGAGCGATGTGAACGAAGAAAGACACCTCATCGGCGCACTGTTGTCCGCAGATGTTGCACGTGAAAGGATTTTGTCGACCATGGTATCCCATGTGCACCGCGTACATTATTTCGTTTCTGAAGAACATGTCACACATGTCGCAAACGAAACAACCGTTTGCCTTAACATACTCCTTAACGTAATCTTTGGTATCGTCCAGCTCCTCCTTATTCTCTTTCTTTACATCTACCGAACAATTAGTATTAGTCTCATACGTAGAAGTCGAATACGTGTCTTCTGGCTTTCCGTCGTCGCTATCCGAATCAAACTGCAACACTCGTTGATCTAACTTCACAGCCTTGCCTTTGCGCCTTCTCTTATTGGACGGCTTGTTTGTTGAGGACGGACTGCATTCTGGTTTACTGAGATCTAACGGTACAGCTCCAAATTTCAATGCGAGCGATGGTTCTTGCTCCAATAACACTCCATTTTCGCTCTGAAAATGAGAAGTACATGAAAGTTTAGATATGTTTGCAAATCATAACACAGTAGCTGCTGATTATTGAACGACGCAAAACATCCTACATTTGATACATAATTTGAAGTTATTGAAAATAACGATAGTTGTATCTTTTTTTTTATCGTAAATTGGCTCTCACTTAAAAATATCAGTAATTTAGGAATTAACAAAAATATCTTAAAATATAGTTTTCTTGTTCTGGTTTATTATAAGTGTCAGATTATTTACCTTTTGATCTGCAGGACTCACTGGAATTGTGCTACTGGGAAAATTCGGCTGTGGCATCGAAGCCGGGGGTAACTCCTGCGAAATACCGTTCATACGTTGCTGGTGAAGCTGCCTCACATACTCCAAGAACGCAGGATTGTTCTTCAGCATCTCAAACTGCTGTTGCGCCGCTTCATCCGAGAAGTATAGTTGATTTGGAACTGGGAACATGAATTGTTGATCGAGGAGTGACGGAAAGAGGCCATTTGGATTTGGTACAAAACCGTGATCCAAAATGGGACCCATGGAATTTCTGCCGAATATGGCCTCGACGTTCATCGGTTGTTCCTCGTTCGCCCTTGAGAACGGGACTATGGGGTTTTTGTATGAAACTGGATCGACATTGTGCGTTTGCAACATTACCCTGTCGTCACCGACCGCAGTTTGTAAAGAGTGGCGCCTTTGACACGCTGTCGAAACTCGATTATCGGTGTTCGGTTCAGTTTGTTGGCTCGTCAGGCTCGTAACGTTGCAATTGTTGGATGTGCTGGTAGCAACTTGCTCACCAGATATATTGGTGGTCGTTGCGGTCGGTTTGGGTCTGGGTCCACGTCGCGTACCATAAACGTCAATGACGGGATTCGGGTTCGGCGTACCGTCAGGATTCAATACTGTTGCCGGCTGATGCACGTACTTCCTTAAGTGGAGCTTGAGCGAGTGACAGTACTTGGTCGCGTAGCCGCAACTGACACATCTGTATTGGTACACTGAGGAATGTGACTTTAAATGGCTGTTTAACATAGATTTGTTGACGCAAGCATAGGGACAGTTAGGACACTTGAAGGGCTTCGAGCCGTAGTGGTTGCGCATGTGATACTCCAAGTGATGCTTGTACTCGGTGGTGAAGGGACATCTTCTACAAAAGAGGAGTTTGTCCGGACGAATGTGTGTGCGCTGGTGGATCCACGAGTCGTATTTAGTTAATGTGATCTTCGGGCATCGCTTACACGCAAAGACCTTGACTTTCCCTTGGGCGTTGATGTGTGGGGTGCGTAACTGAGGATCGTCGTACGAGTCATATTCCTCGTCCGAGCAATCCTCTTCTTCGGTTTCCTCCGGAACTGGATTCGTTCCCGACTCCATTATACAGTGACTCTTTAAGTGCTCCAAAAACTCGTCCCTGATTACAAATAAAGAGAAGTAATGATTAACCGTTCGTTTTACTCACTTTTCATAAATTGTCAAGTTTATTTCGAAATAAATTTGCAATTTCTTAAACAGTGAAGTACATTTTTATACTTTTGTTGACATTGATAGTTAAACACCGACATATTATTTAATTCGGAATATACCATTGTCCAAAAATACTAGTGTGGATTTGATTTACAAAAAGGAACAGTATTTGGTCTTTCGTAAATTACCTGTCTTCGTTTACATATCGGCAAAGTGGACACTGCATAATTCGGCGAGTTGTAGGCCTCCTGGAAGCAGGTCTAACTGTGCTGGAGACTTCGTTCGCCGGCACATCCACGGGAACTTCTACCGGCTGTTGCACCTCAACCTCCATCTCTGAGGACGATTCGTTCATCTCCATTTCTGACAGAGATAGAGCTTCCTGCATCTCAGCCTCGGACGCGGCTTCGCTAGCTCCTTCGTTCATCCCCTCGCGGAGCATTGAATCTGTCGGCACTGTCTTAATTATTGCTTTGGCACTGTAATCGCAGTTGCCGTTATAGTTCATTTGCGCGGACTCTTGGAAATTCGAACTTCCCGGAGAGAGACTGTCCGCATTTTCGGAGCATCTTCTGCTCCGCGGGGATGGGGAATCGCTTGTGTAGTTGCCCGGAGATATCCCAGAATCATTTCTCTCGGAATTTGTGTCCATCTGCGGAATGAACCACTGTTAGTACTTGTAGAAATTTCAAATTGATATTGGGGATGGGGAAATAGTATGCAACTTTTAGTTTTAATTTTCCTCTATAAGTGACACTAATTTATAGTCTGTGTGAATTTACAACAAGGTGTTTTATGATAAAGCGAAGAGGTTTGTTGTTATCACTATCATTTGTTGGTATAGAGAAGGGATCAATGTGACGGTTATGATTATTTACAGACAGACTTGCGTTTTAGAGTAACGATTTATTTACAAATATTTTGTATAATTTATTGTGTATATTTAATCGATTAACGTAATGTTAATAATAATGTTGTTAATAAATAAGCAACAAATTTCTTATTTTCTTGTATTTTTTCTTTGATTTAAGTACATAAATATATTTGAAAATATATAACCTGTTGGGAAATCTGTACAAACATGCACAATTATTGCACATTGGT
>JABFPT010000715.1:8101-33104 GCA_022817245.1 Nixonia krombeini | reverse complement strand
ATTTCGCGGTACAGGTAATTGCAGGATGAATAACGGTACATAGTTTTTCGACATATATAAATTTATTTCGAAATGTATTGCAAGGCGAGGGTCAATAACAGATGTACCGGCCAAAGTCGAGTCTGACATCCTTCATTCACGCGGTCGTTTCGTTAACAGGTCGCTAATTACCGTTTCGAGGGGACGGTACGGGGTTGCGCAGGTGAAGAGGAAGGAAAAGTGATCGCGCGATTGCATAATATTACACGCGTGTGTTACGAGGCGGCATTCCGAATGCCACTTGTTGCGGCGTTAAAGCTCAATAGTCACTTGTTCGCTCGCTCCCTCGCCTCTCTATTCGGTCAACACACGCCATCACGAGAGCGCTGATAGCCTCGAGCTACGGAACCATCTATTTTGTAATTCACTTGCTCTGCTCCCAACTTCCACCTATACATTCATCAACCGAAAGCACTACAATGCACACGAACATTCTTGTACGCGCGATTCTGTCCTTCCTGTTCTTATAACGGTCGCGATGGTGATACGAGAGCGTGGTATATTTTTTTTACGCTCACTCAGTCACATTAACAGGATGATGACACAGAATTCGCGTGGAAAATAAACGTTGGTACATTACGTTGACAAAATGAAAGGAACACGTCGAATGTTGGAGGAACGAGCAAAGTACGATATTGGCTATTTGACGTGGAAGGAAAATAGCGACTGTACTGTATATATGTATATATATATATACATATATATTATTAATATATCAATCCAAATTCGAGAAAGAGTATAATTGACAATTAATTGATACATTGTGAGAACTTTGTGAGATAATGATGTTTCAAAAAATATTTTTATTTATTCACCTAAAAATTCTTCTCCATAAAATTCTATGTCAAATCCCCAACGTACTCTCGGAAGGTTATTAGTTGCAAATTTGCACATTTTTAATTCCTAACATCGATATATCGAAACATTGTACTGTATACCGTTGCAAACACTGAGATGAATTGAATAATCAATTGCCAACTTGTGCTCGTTACTTACGAATGGAACGTATAAAACAGCGGCAACCGTAGCTGCACTCCACATATAATATAATTTCTCGAAAGTGATCGTTTGTCGTTGCGTTCTGTCCGGGCACCCGTAAAATTAAATTTTATGTTTCGAATAAATCGTAGCCGCGATCGTGGGGACGGAAGTTGCGGTGGCCGGTCGTTTTCACGCGTACGAGTATGGCCAGAGGCCGTGACTCGCGCGATATTGCGCCGGATGGGACAGCCTATAAAGCAACAGCGGAGGTAACAGACATATGGATACATATAGGTATACTGGCGTACTCGTAATCAGCGGTCAAGTTATCGGGAGCGTTATTGAATGATGGGGCGACCAGCTAATAATGGTGCCGGATACAAAGGACCGTAAGAAGTGAACGTGGCGGATCAAGGCTGTCCGTTGCTGCCGTTGCTGTCGTTGCTGATACTGCATAGACGTTTCCCGCACTCATAGTTCTTCCGACAACCGTACATTCTCAATACTTGACAAACTCGATGTACGTCGAGCACTTTTTCCCTCGAGTACGACATGGCGATATTTTTTTCAGTTTTATTTTTTTCTTCAATAATTCACATCGCGCAGTTGTTCCGTATTCCACTAGCATTGACTGTTCGTAATCTCCGAGTAAGACTCTTCAACTGACTGGAAATTTGTACAACTGCATTCGCCCATACGTGACACACTTTTCCTAAAAACGGAAACTCCCTTGATTCAAACTGATTTCCGTTGCTACTTCAGCTTAACTTCTCCGTGATTCCATATAAAGGACGTGGTGAATTTCGTCACTGTTTCAGCGCAGAGTGTACTTCGATTTGCCTACTTTACGGTAGGAAGAGGAAGCTGGCAGGGACTTGTGGGGGGGGGGGGATAGAAGAGGAAGGATGAGTTGGAGATAATCGTGCGAGTAGCAACGACAGAATGAAGAGCGATACGTAGCAGCATTAACTCTACCGACTATCGAGCCAACCCTTTGCTGCGGACGCGTTTATAATGTTCAGGACCAACGGACACGAAGCAGCCTCTTCTCGTTTCATCACGGATCGATCGGCGTTCTCCTCCTCCCCCTCCGCCTCCTCCGTGTCCTCCTCCTCCTCCGGCTCTTTTTCTTCGCGTTGGCCGAGGCATCGTGTGGTCAACCGGGCAGAATCATCCAGCCGGTCGGTCGGTCGATCGGTTGGCCGGCCGGCCTGGTAGTTGGAAGTGCGCTCACTTTTTTCTTGGCTATATCGAGGAGTGGATCGCGCTGCTGCTGATCTTGCTCCTGCAACGATCCTGGACTGCAATCAGAATTGATTATAGCCTGCCGAAAGTCCGGCGCGGCGCGTTCATATTATACAACTCGCCCGCGGCTCGCTGGCTTTCTCCCTTACTTCTCCGTCCGATTATTCGCTTCGCTGCCTTCGCCGATTCCTTCACCGCCTTCTTCTTCGTCGCTGTCCTTCTCGCCCCCCGCCTCGGCTTGACCTTTCTTCCTTATCATCGTCGCAAGTGAGAAAATAATAGGACCCGATTATTTTCACGCGCACCGCCTTAGAAATGCACCGCACGCCGCACCCGCTGCTCGTACGCGCGGTTATTCCGCGGGTTTGGACAGCGCGAATTGCATCGCGATCTTTGAACGGCCATTGCGTGGACCAACCATTAACTTTTACTATCTCACTCATTCGGTTGTCGTTCACTCGCATAGTTGTCTTTGTTTGTTATGTGTGTATATATATATGTACAATCCCTCACAGATACAATTACACGCTCGTCATATACATGTACACATTCTGTCACAACGTGATTTTGTTCATTTGATTAAATTTTCAACAATTTCCCCATGCCTTAACTCAATATTAATATCAGTTTCCAAACAGTTACAATCAATCGCAAGCGTTTGTCGCGCAATTTTTTCTCTATAATTCCGCCTAGATATTCCGCACTGCATTTACATACCAGTTGAACGCAACCACGTTCTTCCTCCGTATCTGCTGCTTTTCTCTGAAAAACTGTGCATCGTTAATTCCACACTATACACAAACGGTGATTTAATGCGCATTTATCAATACGTCGTGCAAGTTTCACATGTAAATTTAATTTTACTTTTACACACATTTTTCCCAGTGTATAAATTACGCATCGATTTTCCATTTTACATCTGCATATCAGTTTATCGCCTCCGTCGCAATGTTCCGGTTGTTACATGTTATTTCTGGCGCAGTAAAGTTACGTTAGAAATTTTCAAATTTCTCCTCGCAGAAAAAGTACGAAGACTGTACAGAAATGCGAAAATACGGAACGCAATTTTTTGCCTGGCAGGATATCCGTCTAACCCGACGTACAATCTCGTCTATTTATCAATATCGATTACGCGATGCTTGCGTCAATAAGTATTCTTATCGGTACGCTGGTGTAGGAATAATAACGTTCAGTGGGCAACTTAGATGAACTTCTTTCCCGAATATGGGAAAGCCGAGTTACGCCACCGATATTCGGATATTGAACAGTGGCAGTAAAATCTTAGATTAGTACCAGCGACTTCGACGCACGTGACAAGCATATTTCCACTTATACACAAGGAATTTTCTTACAGTTGAAAAATACTAATTAAGAAATCTTGGAGATTTCTATAATTTGTAAAAATTGACCAAAATAAACTGATTTGTCAATGATGAAAATAGACACCGATTAGGAAATAGGTACGAAAAAATGCTTTTAATGTGTAATATCCGTGTCCGTTTTTGTCCGTTGATTAAGAAGATACGAACTTGGAGTCAATCTATGTGCCTATTTTGGGGAACCATGATATAAGTTTAATCAAAGATTGTTGCAAATTTCTTGACGAGAGAGCGTTTACGTGAGCGTGGTCGGAGTCAATGAAAACCGAGGTGTGTCGGAAAGTTGGCAAGTGAGGGAGGCGTGCATAATAGCAGGGAAGTTGCTCGAGGAAAAATGCCCTCGCAACCCCACGGCGGCATCGACCACGGCGACAACGGCGACGGAGCCGGCTACTGCCGCCACTTCCGCTAGTCCCTAAAGTCTTCGAAGCGTAACTTAGCATACTTTATTTGATTTTTTGTATTAGATAATAGCCTCAGGTAATAGGGTGCGTAGAGCGGTGGCCGGCGGAGGGAGGCGGCATTTTTGCACCCCCGCCCATTCGCACTATTTTTCCCAGTCGCTTCGACGACCGCCACTGCATCAACGAATTTACATTTTTTAAATGGGAGGGTTGCTCTTTCTCGCCGAATTCTTCGTCTCCTTTCCCTTTTCTACGCTTCGACCACCCACTCCCCCTCCCTCCTCCTCCCATGCCGCTGCGTTGCCCGCGCGAGCAGGGGAGAGAAACGAAGGGTGATAACTCGCGAGCCATTTGTTCTACAAAGAAATGAAACCAACGCTGACACTCTATCTTAATAAAGAATCATGACACTCAAAGTGCCGAGAACTTTTAACGGTGCGTTCGTTCGCGTTAAGCTTCGCCACTCACCCCCCACTCAGGGGAACGATTAATACCAATTCAAATTCTACACGGTGATAATGGGAAACCAGAGAGACGGAGGAACTGAGGGAAAATCAGGAAAAATGTAAGAAAACGAAGAACACTCAAAACTTGTTGTATACGCAATTTCACGCTTTGTAAAACGGTTTTCGCAATTCACGCTCACAATTTGTTACGAACAATTTCATTTCTTCCCGTTGAAAAGGTACGTGTTGTAATTAAAGGACAGTTGAAACAATGTTGACAGTATATATTAGCGAAGTGCGTTGAACCGGCTATAAATCATTGAGAGCGATTATGCCCTGAACTTTTAGCGTGTAACAGGTTACACACAGTTGTAAATACGAATCATTTATTTCCCACATTCATTTGTCAATCTTAGCAGAATTGTGTGCTGCAGCAATACTATCCGTGATACCAACGCTAATTAAACGTCGGCACCTTAATGTCCATAAAGAAGTTGTTACTGAGGAATAGAAAAATGATTGTGTACTGTAAACAAATGTGCGTATCGTACAGTCATTATGAGCCAATGCTTTACACTTTTGCCGCGACGTGAATTTCCGATCGCATCGCTTACATTTGATTGATTTGCAGATAATCGTTTAAAGAGAACTATAAATAATACGAAGAGCAAGCGAGATCATTTTTCTCGGCTAATTGCTACTGGACAGTTAACCGCAAAATAAAATGAGTGTTACATTTCTTAATTTGTCAAACGGTCGATTTCTTCTGTACAATTAGTGCTCATGCCTCGCCCATCGTATCTTTAAGTCGATTTATCATTAGCAGAATAATTAATCAACGATATGTGTATTAAGGTAGAAACGCTTTCGACAAATCGATTACTGCGATACATCACAGTTAACAGAATATTCAAACCATTACCAATTGAATAAAATTTAAAACACGAATACTTTTTTTTATCAAAAAAAAAATATGTATATATATGTACATCTTTAATTTTGCGACTCGTGAAGAAAGTGAAAGAAATTTGCGAGGTATAGTGATAACGTACTAAGACATGAAGTGGTCAAAGGAACGTCATGACGCTTTGATAACCTTAAAGCAACGTATTTTCAATCAGCGATAAAGATCGAAACGCGTGTATACGGCGTAGGTAAACGTTCACTGCAAAAGCATTATGTACTTGTAACGCAGAACGGGGAGATGACTATCGAATCCATAATAATGAAAGGTGGCATTCTATGGTACATTCTGAAATATATATTACTCTGCGGATTACATTTATGTATGCGAGAGTGGCACTCGGCGTATTTTTCTTTGATAATTCAGTGTGCCCCGACACCCGGCCTACCCCTTCGTCAAAAGAGTATCTTCGACGCATCACCAGATGAGATTTGAATAAAAATATTTCAAGTTACCCGCGACTCTCAGTGCTTTTTACAACAGCGAAGAGCCCGCAGCCTCATTAAATATGTATAGTCTCTCGCGCCCCCATCTTGGCCTCGTCTTCTGCCTGATCCAGCCCCACTGCGACATCCTCGGCGGACCTGCACCTATACGCGACGCACACACGCTCGACCTCACGCACACGCCGTGACAAAATATACCCCATAATAGAGGGTACCGCGCGAATGACATTATTACGGAAAACATATGTTGCCAAAGTATCGCTATCAGAAAGTTCTTGATCGAAAATTTTGCATTTTGTTGGCCAATGATACACCGGATTGCTTCCATCGAATTATTCCTTCTCAAAGATGGAGCTGCCGCACTAACACTTGACTAATCTATACCAACATTATTTCTCCTTTCAACTGACTAATTTATATTAGTTTCCCCGTACATGTAGCTTTACTGAATTAGGTTAGGTTCGAATTTAAAATTTTTTTAATTTGTGATTTGTTATAAATGTGTTAGTTAATTTATAATATATAAAGTAACAATATGTGCCTTGTAATTTGTTTGTACACGTAGTTAAATATTTACGGAATGTGTTTATGGAATATGTACTTTCTGTTATACTTTGCGGGCGGGATACTTTGGATAGAATAGACTTATGGTGAACTTGAAATTCTCTGTTTCCGTTTCGTGGCATTCGAGATTACTGTACTCAGAGGTGTTCTTCGTTATATCACACATCGCGGAGATACGGTCATATTTCACCGCCAAGATTAATATAGTGTAACGTGCTCTTTCGAGAAGATTATTTATTAGTACGATTCTCTTTCGAGAACGAAGTATGCTAAAGTAAACTACAAAACGGATTATTTTCGTTCTCCATCTTTTCTCCTTAAATGCCTAAGCGTAAACGTAAATTATGTTCCAGAAAGGACAAACAAATCACCGATTGATATTTTGCTTACCGCGTGTAATCTGCATATTACACAGGACGGTTATAAAATGATTTTCGTTCTTCTCATTCCTGCACTCGTCTGTTTCAATTCTCGAATGTAGGTCTGGCATTGAGTCACGGAAGGTGTACAACGATCGACTAAACGCAGTGGCATTTGTATAGCCAAAGGGACTGTTCGTTTTTGAAACAGTCCATTTACCCATTTCAAATAAAATCAAAAGTCTCGCATATATCGATAATTGCGCGTTTATGAAAATACGTGTACACTCGTAAGCGAGTTTGTACGTGCACGGGCACGAGAAACTCCGCAAGAAGGTCTAAAGTACTCGGACTGGGTTGACTTGAGTAGTCGAGTTGATAAGGTTAACTGCGAGATACGGGGGCGTCGGGAGGTCAAGTGACTACGTGGGCGGTGCACTCGTCGTCACCAGAGACACCGCCGATTAAACGTGTTCCGATATGTGAATGCGCAGTGCGCGCGTAATCATGCATGCGCACGGGCAAATGGCCGGGACAATCTATCGCAATGTCGGAGGATGATACTTGTTGCTCTTTCACCGTCCCGACTTTCGCACGGAAATGGGAAGCCCTCGACTTTGACTCGCGTAGTTGCCTCATCATCGGCGTCATCTCAAACTGCGACATTGATTGGCGCACGGACAAATCACCCTGGAACGCTTCAAACGAGATCGTTGTTCGCTCCTGCGCGCACTCACGCGTTTGAAAAAACGTCTCGTCGAAACGTCATCGCGACGTCACCGCGCGTCGTCAATGTCGCGAGTAATCCCGCATAATCGCAGGTGGCGCGAACGACGCGTGACGGCGTATTCCCGTCTAGACAAACAACGCAAACCGTTATGTCAATCGATTAGCCGATGATTTTGCTCATTACGCTCGACCGCTATTTGCCTTTGACCCTTTTCCGTTCCCGTTTGCCGAGAGAGACGTGTTTGACGATGTCTCGCTCGTGAGTGCAACACGTTATTGTTAATTTAGCGGGAAAAGATTACGATTGGACAACGCCGCGAATGCCACGTGCTAATTGAGTGGAACGACATATTTGTATGTGCGCACGAACGCGAGTATAATGCTTTATTGCATGACACTGTTGTTGCACTAAGGGATATACTCTGTAACGTTCCTAACCTCACATTTCGCAACGCTCATTTAATACTTCGCTGCATTAATCATAGAACCTAGGATTTGACTTCTGCCGATATAAAATTGACCATCTCTTCAATTTTAATTGCTTTTATAATTTTTCTGCAAATATACCGTTCATCTTGCAATTAGACTTCTATTCCCGTTCATTTCAAACGAACAAATATTATTACTATGAGATCTAAACTATACAGCATGTCGGGTTAATGTTTGATTGTGCACTGTCGATAATGAGAAAAATAACAGTATTGGCCAGTGTCATTTAGTCTGTATATTTAAGATACTCGGTGACTCGTAATCCTGTTTATATCATATAACAGTTTACTTCGACTTCGGCCATAGCGTGTCTTTCATGCCTTCAGTCCTATGTATTATGGTATTGTATCGAACTTGAGTGGACACAAGTCTTAATTCTCTTCAGGCTTGCTCACAGTTCGATATCCGTGCTGGGTACTCTAAAAGCCGTGGTGGCGTGCTCAATAAAAGGGAACACACGTCCTGAGCAGTAAAGATTTGCATGTTGCGTACGACGCCAATTCTGTTGCATTGAATCCGTTCGTTGCGACGTGTAATTAGACTTATAATTAACAATCGAGTTTTGTTCAAGTACCATGATATCTATAAACATATCCATATCTATAAAAGAAAATTTCCTCGTATGATTTTTGCGTCGTCCACTTCCTTCTATTAAATTACAAAGTCGCATAACAAATTAAAATTACAATTTAGCCCACAACTGCGTATACATTTTACGCTCCGTAATATTGTTCACAGCTATGAGGAATTTTTGCCGCCGACCGGAACGATGGAGCAGTGGAAATGTCGAATGTAAAAACGAATCGCAATTATAACTAATTGCGATTAATTGCGAATTCGTTCTCGGAAAGTCATATGTTACTTGTAATCGTTCGAGTAACGTATTCGGTATTAAAGGATGTCGGTATTACGAGAGACATGCGCTTTCGAGCGCATTCGTATCCGAGCGATCCAAGTCTCAAGTGGCACTTTGTCTTTCCCGTGTACTTCTGATGGCGTAACGCGTACAGGTTAGCGCGTTCGTACATACGCGCACGGGCGCGTGCGATCGTCCGTACACGCGCGCAAGCGCTTGGGCGAGTAGTGCGCCAGGCGGGGCGGCGCGGTTATGTACAAGACGGGGGCAGGGGGAGGAGGAGGAGGTAAGGGGAGGCGAGCAAAGGGGCAGAGCAGCATCTCGGTCCCAGCGGACTCGATGAATAATACACGCGCAGCACAATTAGCTCGCTCGTTTCCAATTTAATCGGCGAATTATCAACCCTTCAGGGAACTACTCGCGGCGGACTACTCGGCGACGGGTTCGCGACAAAAAGGTAGCCGGGCAGGCGGGCTCCCTCTCGAGCAACGCGCGCTCTTACACCGTTGCCAGTAGCGAGAAGCCCCGCCGTCTCAGCAGGTAGCGCACCGTCTCGCTCGCAGCTATTCGCGCGCTATGCCACGGCCATGCCTCGAAATAAACAAGCCTACTTGATTGACGGTTACACTCGCGAACCGCGAATCGCCAACACCGAGGCGAGGTTATGCGCTAGCTTTTACTCAGCCGTTACGCGTCTTCCCTTTCGCCTTTTTCCTTCCGCTCCCTTTACCGCCCGCCGTTTTTCGCTTGCAAAACGGAAAGGCAGACATGTCCATTCCGCTTGCCTGTGTGGTCTATCCTGCATTTATGACATGAGCCACCGCTATTTCACAGTTCCATAATTGGCAAACACTCGGATTTAATGCTGGCTCATTTGAAATGTTAATACGACAGCATTATTTTGATGTGCAAACAGCTATTTATATCGATCAGAGAGGCACTTTAATTCACGTGGTACACGTTTAATAAGAACACAAGAAGTGTGCCAACGGAGCGGTTAATGATGTTTTTTTGTTACCCGTAATTGTATAGTACTTCGCCGAACATGTCACTGCCTCGGAATTAATTCAAGTACAAATTTATACATTGCACAAAATCCATACATTTGTCATAAATAACAGAGCGAGTCTAACAAAGCTGAACTTCGGTTCCGCAAGAACTTCCACGGTATCTTCAATGTTATATACGTATATAAATATATGTACACTCCAAGGTTGAATTGGGATAAACAAGTTTTGTTGAAAGTCATATTCTGTTAGATAATTTTTGACAGACAATGTAACTTCATATGAAGGATGTTAAATGAAAGTGTACATTTGGTGTAAATTTGGTGGACATTTGATGGCGTTTTTTATACTTTTTTATTCGTTTATACTTTTTTTAATACTTTTAAGTATAACGTTTTTCCAATTAGATGTATGTTTAAATCAAACCACTTTTACCGCGATTCGCACGGTTTTAAAGGGCAGGAACGAAACTAGAAAAAGTAGAGTAAACGACGAGGCTGATTACTCCGAGCAGTTAACAACGCAGACCCATAATCATCAATGTCATCGTCGTCATTTGCCTGCTCGAAATATCGGGCGAAACATAATGGCGAGCGAGTTACTCCGGTCACTGTTCCCGGCACAAACCGGCTTAAAAGAGCGAAAGGCTGGGCGGCATCGGTTATACAGTGCCGAATCACATGCACTCGCGGTAACGAGTACTTTAAACGATGATCTCTACTTACTAGAACTTATCTCTACTCGCATTTCTGCACTTCAGATACTTTTTCTCGCACACGCTTCGATTACGAGCATGTCGAATTGGCTGAGTTGTCTCGCAGACCAAGTCAAAAATATTTTAACATGGTCGTTTTTAATCGGTCATTAAAAAATGGTAAAGACGAAAAAACGATCATGTTCATTGTAACTCGACTGGTTTGATTTGAATCTTTTCACTGTCGCAGACATTATCTGTTTCTCTGTCTCTGCAAGAAAACTTATATCCATATGTTTTACGTATCTTACTGTAAAATATTTCATGTGTACCAGTACTAAAATGTTATACGAAAACATATTGCGAGTGTCGAGAAAAGAGAGCCATATATAACTCTTCCTTTCTTCGTTGCTTCGGGTGTTCGAGTACCAGAAGCGACGGTATAACTGGTGGCTCTTCTCGATGACTCTATCGACGCTTATTTCTCGTCGTTATCATAATTTAGTGCTCGAAACGTTTCGGCCACACGCAATGTATCTCTCGTGAGAACCTGCGGCCATTGTGGACCAATCACACTCGCAAATGCCACTTGCGACGACAATGTTTCTCCAGCCTTTTGCATGTAGTCCGCGCGGTTAATTCACTTCAAAATCTGAACGTAATCTCAAACGTGACTAGAACACCACGTTTCGCTAAAAAATACCAAATATCAGTATTGCTGTACAAAATACATTTACAAAAAATCTATTCGCAAAAAAAACATTTACAAATTTTTGCATACATACGCTTATGTAACAGACCACGAATTTAATAAAGTTTAATTTACACAAGAAATAAATATAAGACAAGAAGAACCTCAAAAAAAAGGAAATACTTAGAAAAGTACAAGTTTGGTTGTTTCCAAGATATATCCCTCGGTGTGAAGTACGACCTTGACTTGCCGAGGTTGTAGGCGTAATCGGCGTACCAGAAGCCGTCGAAGGAGCGGCAGGGGCTTCTTCATCTACGCGGAGCGTGAAATAGAAAAGAGAGAAGTGATCGTAAAAAAATGAAGAATGAAAAAAACTGGTAGCCGATCGAGAGCAGCGGGAGGATTTGGATGTTTGTACGGGAATTCGGTGAGAGCCGTTGGAACGGAAGCGGTCATGCATATCGGCCAAATAAATAACCGCGGGTCTACTAAAGAGGCAGGGATTAACAAAGTTCGACGACGGAATAAATCTGGGAGCGACGTGAACGAACCGCGTCTTTTCGCGGTTATCGTCAACGTCGCGACCAATGGAAACGTGAGAGAAAAGATTTCACCGATTTTTCGTTACAATCACTGTACTACGACTCTCGTGTAAAACGGAAGATTACATACACGTAATAGCTCTATTGCGCTCACATACACAATCACGCGTGTAGTCCTGCTTTTATACTTATGTTACGTCAGGCAATTTGCCAAAGCTTTCTTGTAGGTTATCTACGTTTTAATTACTGATTTAATAGTTGTAATTAATTAGCTCTGTTCCGAAAACAGCCATTTTATGTATGAATATAGGTGACGATCGTACGCAGTTATTAATTACCGCTTTCACTCGGAAAGCGTTACTACTGTGACGACATTGAGATTTCTTCGCAGGAAGTTTGCAAGTAGCGTGAATAGCCAGAGGCGAAATTGTTGTTTACCTTTATTTTTGCAATTATTTTCTTTCGGCGACATATGCTTCTCGATTACACGACGTCGTTAGTATTAATCGATAGTCAGATTTAAAATTCGTCAGTAACCGTATTCGTCGGTATGACGAAACGCCGCATTGCGGTACCGCTCTTAACGCTAAATTCAGTTTCATCGTTCGCCGCAGACGACTCATAGTTTTTAACAGGAGTGACAACTGATACACGCATTTACCGGAAAATATTCGCGGTGGACAAATGGGGGACGGTTGCGTTCTTTGCTCGATCTCGTATACGGTCGGCGCGACAGGAGCGTATTAATCGCGAGAAAAAGGAAGCACGTGATATATGTATATGCAGGCGTCCAACGGAGGCACGTTTAATGCGTGTTTTTCCAGATGATATGGTTCTCTCGGAACGGGTATAGAGAAGTCCCGGTTAGAGTACATACCTTGATTGAAGAACGTACGTACTGCTAGCATTGGCAGGCCGGCTACGAGAGACACTTCGAGCCAATAAATTCCGAATGCCTCATTACTAAGCTTGTCCCTTTAATTGAAATCTCGTGTTTTTCCAAACACGAGCCACCTCACTTGGCCCCCTCGTTTGCCTCGGCCCGTTCATTTTTTCCACCTTTCCCTTCCATCCTTCTTCCCGCAGCCACTATTGCTCCTCTTTATGTTTAAACCTTTCAACCATCGACGAACAACGCCTTCCAGCTCTTATTTAAATCGCGCGACACCTTCCCGCGATAACTCGCTGCCGACGAGTGAATCAGTTTACGGCAGTTGCGATATAAAACCCTCGGATACAACTGCTCACTTTTTCTCCTGCGTGTACGTGTGTGTATTGAATTTCGCGTGCAGTACACCTGTATATGTGTGATATATAGACGTATGTGATATACACACATATAACACTCCGGTTCTTTGCGGATGTTCGTGTGTCTCGTCGAGTGGGAACATGAATAACATAAGAACTATTTTACGAAATGGAGTGGCGAACTGAATCATATCTATGATACTCGATGGATCATATGATTAAGTTGGTTAAGGGAACGATTGCAACTTGGGTATCAATTAAAAAGTAATTCGTTCACTTTTTGATGTTTTGCATCTAAAAATAATGAGCCATGCACTTTTGATAAAAATACATGGAGGAAAGTTTTGTTATAAAGATTACACTCAATTATATTGAATTAAATTACAGAAACGTAACACTGAAATTAATAATATTTGTACAATAATTAACATATATATTTTTTTTACGGTGACACATAAACAACAGCAGCACTTTCTTATTGTATTTTACAGTAATAGTTGGTAGATTCATTAACAGTAATCACTCTTTTCCGTACATGTTCTCTATTACAAATGGTAACTTCTGGAAAGTAATTCTGATAATTTTGGATTTTTCTCAGTGTACAGCGATATATACTATTTGTCTTTTGTGAACCGCACACTTTTTTTTGTTAATTCTTCGATAATTAAACAGAAAAAAGTATAAGGGGGTGGGCGGAATTTGTAAGTAGGGCCGAAAGAAGCGGTCAAACGTAGAAATCGGATTAAGCGTGACATAATGAAAAAAAATAGAAGTATGTTCGAGTGGAGGAGCCAAGATCGGGAAGATGCGTGATGGATATAATAAAAGGGTCTGTTGTGCCGTTGCGTCAAAGCGTGAAGTCATACTTGTTAACTTCTTATCGATTCCCATGATTCCGCCGTGTATTATAAAATTAATATTGAGCAGTTTTTAGACAAACCTCTTGTACGTTGTTTCATTCCAAACTCGATTCCCACCTTCTCTTTCTCTCTTCATTTCTCATTCTCTCAAGTTATAAATTACAACTTTTTTCATATCAGTATCAACCGTTAAGCCACTGAACTCAAAATAATTAATAAGCAGCCGAACTATTCAATTTTCTTTGTAAAACAAGTGTCAAAACTATTGTAACATCATAATAAATCATTAATCTTCTCAGGTAAATAATTTTGAAAATAGTGTACTCGGATGGAAATAACAGACGGGATTGTTAGAAGAGCATAAAATGTATAAAATATCCATAAAACAGTTTAAAAACTTAAAAATTAACGGATGTAATATCTATGCAATATTCGCAATTTCTGCAAAATTCGTATTTAGGTCAGCACGGCTGCAAAATGCCTACCGCAGATAGTCGGCGAGCGAGCAGGTAGACGAAGAGTCAGGCAGGCACATTATCGTTACTGCGTGCCGTCTGTTTCTTTGCGCCGGGAAAATAAGAAAAGTAATTAAATCGCACAAATCGACTCGCCGTGGTATCGGCGGTAGTGTCGTCACTCGACGATCGTTTATAGTTGTTCCTATTCGATAGCGGGCAGGAATTTCTGTCATCGCCGATCAGCGTTCTCGAGAACGGGCCGAGGCAAAAACGGAAAACGAGAGGGGGAGGTAAGGGGGAGACAGAGAGGGAGAAGAAGGGACAAAAGGCGAGGAGTTGGTTCTCTGATCAGCAGCACCGGCGACAGCTACCCTTCCACTCGTTTCTGATCGCGACTTTGCTGCCTCGGTCACTGCCTCGGAGGTACTGCGGGAGTTGCTGTTGCTGTTTTGCCTCCTTTTCCTTATCGGCTTCTCGCCCGATCCTTTTTACACTTTTTGTTTAATAATTGGAACGCCCGGTATGTATACTAGCTATATCCGTTCTGCGAAGCAACTTCCATTTCGGGAATTGCGTATATTGAAGTATGCTGCTACGTGGGCTACTGCGCTTACGCGATAGCCTTGCTGCTGTCCAATTCCGATGATAACTTCTTCCTTCATTTCTTCTCCTGGCTGTTTACGCACGAAAAAAGGCTCCCTGGTGAAATCAGAAGATAAAAAAAAGAATATATATATATGTGCACTAATATTCTTTTCAACATAATCAACTTTGTTGCGACATTCGATTCAATGAAAAGGCACTTTTATCACTTTCATCAATATGTCCTTGTTTCATTATTGAGTTAAAAGACACTGCCATTTGCCACTGCCGTGTTGACCCGACGAAAGAGTATCATATGTTGACCCATAGTTACTTGCATTGGGCAACTTCTTGCCTGTAAAAGTATCGTGTGAGGAAGCAATTGTAGTGTTTAGGTGGCTAACGTACACTTGCATCTGTCATTTACTGTCAAGCAGAGACTTCAACCGTGTACTGATTAAGAGAAACGTTTCTCAAACAACCTGCCATTGTTCCGTGTAGAAGACTAGTGAGTGACGTTTGCTGTATAGCGGCGCTGGTACCCAATTTGCTCTAATTGTACTTAATTTGCTGTAATTTATTCCTTAAGTACACACGTCCTTAAGTTACAAATGTAAATATGAATTATCACGCCTTGAAGATTTAATACCGACAATAGTTGTAATTTGTTCTTGTTTTCAATTTTGCTCTCATATTTCTTTTAAATTAATTTTCTTGTTCTTTGCGATAGAATTTTCATTGCAAAGTAGAATTAATATAACTCGTAATGAGACTTAATTAAACGAGAAAGAGAGAGACGGAAAATAGTGATCAAGAAGCAGCGAGGACGAAGAGGCAAGAAAATATTGTCGAAATGCTATCACGTAATAACTTACGGTACCCTTTTTAACTAACACATGTCCGTACTAATTTTTGATCGCGAGGTAGCACACTTATTTCAATACAGTTCACTCAAACTGCCGCACCGATAAATCAGACGTTTTTCGATGTCCCCGTTCCGAGTCAATGCGGTAACCGGAAAAAGTGCAACGTATGCGAAAATGCGTCGCCTATGTCGATACTCGCGGCCGGCAATGATGTGTATTTACCGGTGTCCCGCAGATATCTTTTGATCGGGAGACTCAAAGAAGAGTGAAAGAAAAATAAGAAACAGGAAGAGGAGGAAGAGTATCGGTAACCGTCAGTGCAAAACGACGAAACTTTTTTCGAGGATGAGTCCGTCCCCACTGGGAGAACGTGTGGTATACTTTAAAGCCCTCGGTACAACTTCATTGGAACATGTAAATTCTACTGCAACACATTTATTTGTACAAAACCATGCGGTATTGCCGATAATAATTTATAGATACGTAACGCATTACTGAGTATATAATATAGTAAATACAGAATACAATAATAAGTCAAAAACTACAAAGTGGTTTTTAATTTCATAATTATTTAAATATTGAGTGTATTACTTTCAAATTCGTGTATTTTAATAACGAATTTGCAATTGTACAAAAGAAGAGAATTTTTAATATAGAACTGCAGTGTGAAAAAATTGTTCCATCTGATTTAGGTTGATCGTATAAAACTGCAAGTATCAAGATTGATAAATCATGACAAAGTGTTGAATTCGCATTTGTACATGCCTCGGTACAACACTGACCGGTTAAGTACACGCTTGGCTAGCTCATTTCGTTGGTATGTGGCAGTTTGTGTGGCGGGGACTGATGCACCTCCTTGATTGAATACTTGCTAAGGTGCATTAAAACTCATCCGCTAAGTGGGCCGGCTGTATGCGGTGCAGCTTTTTCTACGGTTTTCCTGGCGCCCTTGACAAAAGCGGAGATAATCGGGGGGCAAAGTAGACTCGCTGGCTCAAAAAGTTGGGGCGTTACATGGCAAGATGGTTAGGGCGTTTGCGGTTTCATATCCCATGGTGTAAGTGTAGCATAATGCAAGAAGTGTGTTCAGGAAGAAAAGAGTCGTTATAAACGTTTGAGGGAAAAGTATTGTCAAATTAAGTTAAACAGTTTATTTACAAAACTATAATACTTTACACTTTTTAAACTAACCTTACCGTCCTTTTGTTTCATCCGATTCGAATACAAATCACACTTCTCCCCGTCTGGCGAGCTGTTATTTTTTCTTTGTGAATCAAACTGGATGAAATCAGTGAGAGTTTAATTTGCAAGTTATATGCGAAAGTGCGAGTAAAGGGAACATGAGTTATGAGACTTGCCAGATCCACATGGCTCGGCACTTCTCAATTTCTCGATTCTTCGTTAAAATTCGTTTACCTCGTGGAAAACAAGAGTGAAAAGGTACTTTGAGAAACACATCTCTTAGTCATTACGAGGAAAGCCTACGTTCCTCTATCTCTCTCTCTCTTCCTCTCCCGTGTTCTCTGTCCAACATGGAGCGTAATCCGGGGCAGTGGCAGTAGCAGCAGAAGCAATCCTGCGTCATCCTCGCCTTCAAATGTCCCAACTCACGAGTCTCGTTCGCTTTCGTGCCCTTTCCGATCCCCTTCGTTGTACAGGATCCCTTAAACGTCCTACCGATATCGAGTATAGGCAACGCGGGCGGACATTTCGTGCAGCCGGTGTTAAAGTTGAAGTTAAATTTTACACGGGGGGAGACGTTACGTCGCGCCATGTGTGATGATGCAAAAGTACAGTAGACGCGATCACGTACGAATCATTACGGACATTTGCAAAGCGTACGTCTGCGGGACGCAATGCGCCGTTCGCACATCTGTTAAAAATTTCGTAATCTGTTAAAAAAGGAAGTAGGAATTTTAAAACGAGGTGAACCAGAGATTCCGTTTTGACTCAAATTATTACCTCATCAGGACTTGACGAGAATTACCGAGCACGCTTATCAATGCACGATCGAAGTTTTCATTTTTGCGTGTGATCCAACGACGTGATACCGCCTGCTGTAAATCTCGTCAAAATGTGAAGTTTCCCGCAGTAAAATTGAATGAAATCGGGTAAAAAGGTGTGGAGAGGAGGAGGAAAAATGGCCGGTAAATCGAGCAGCTAATTGCGAGATAAATTGGCGTGTACGAGGCGTACAATTCGGTAATAAGTCGAACAACAAGAATGGCAAACAGCGAAGACTCGCGGCGAGCAATAAAGTCTGCGGTAGCAATAAAGAAGCGTGACAACCTCTTTAGGAACAGCGAACAGCGCGTGCGTGCGTGCATGTGCCCGCGTGTGCGTGCTCGCGTGCGGGTGAGTTCGTGTGGGTCTAGTTAGAGAGGATGGCACAGGCCGTGGCCGAAAGTTAGCGAGGGTGGGAACGCATTAGCGACGGTAGGTGGTGGCGCTCATAGAGACGTCCGGCGGCCCAATTACTCCCGCATTAAATCAATGTTCCACGACCCGCGTCGGTAATAAACAGCGGGTCCGACATATCTGCACGACTCGCGTGCAAGTTTCCGGCTGACGGAACGCGTGCACGGGACCGAGAAACGCGGCGACAGAGACGGAGCAGGACGCCCCTCGATGGCCGCGAGGAATGCCCGGCTCTGTCGTAATATTTGCCTTTAAATCATGTCCCTGTCGACAGGAACCGGCTGGCTCCTCGCACCTAACCCGAGTCATCCCGAGACCGCCGCAAAATGAACGTATTATAAGAACAACGCGCGTTCTTTCGATCCTACTCCCTCGGCTCTCCCTCGTCCCCTGCATTTCTTCTTACAACTCCTTATGAACGCCCGAGACACATGCCGACTATTCCTGACTGATTAAAGTCACTTGAACGAAAAAGAGAGCGCATGTATGCCAAAGCACGCACCACCGCTTGCTCGCGTGGACGCATTTTTTATCGTTTGTACCTAGAGATATGTGCATGGGCGTTGTAGAAGATGGGTAAGGTCCGCTGATCTCGCGTTTGGTTATTGATCACGAATCGTCGATTGTTATACTGGTCTTTTATTATGACTTATCGTCCTCTCGCGACTTTGCTTTTGTACGCTAATAACCGTAATATCGCACAATTGCTCGGATCATTCATTCAGTCAGCGATGATCGGTTTAAGGATCGACGCAATTACTCTGGTTTTCGATGAAATGTTTCATCAATGAACGATGACTAAATGATTCGACCGAGATTCAGTAGGTTCTTTAGTTCAGAAAGAAAATTCTATGAAGCTAATACTAACTAGCTGGTAAAGTTACCAAAACTGACATTGCTTGACGTTTAGTGATTGACAAAAAAGAAAAAAGTAAATTAAATAGCGTATTGCATAGTATTTCTTTCGATCCATTCGCAAGTACATCTTTATCTAATTTAATAAACCTTGACCAGTTCGCGTAATGACGTCGGCCCTGAATGCAAGTATTCCGTTAATGGACGTTTATTTCATTTTGCCTCTATTGGCGGTCCAGACCCGGTCTATTATTCAAATATGTCCTCCCTGCGCCATACAAAAATCACATGTGTCCTTTAAAGGCGGTTTGCGAGGCGCATATTTCGTAAGTGTAACAACGCGCGCGTTGTGCAACGGCGGATAAGCAATAAATGTTTAACACGAGTTTTTTCCACGCGCGCAATGAATTTCATTTTTATGTCCCGATTAGAAATATTACCCACTCGAGCATAATAATATGTGCGTTGTGGTACACGCGGCAATAACACTTTTTTCACAGCTCTGCACTTGAATGAGACAACTGTTGTTTCGTCATGTGATTTCGGTCGGCTGAGTTTCCGGACTGTGGCGAACTCGAAGAAATAAAAAGCCAGTTCTTACGGTGACCGTTCAACCGCGAGATTACGCCCGCGAACGCAATTTACGGCGTTGATCTCATTCATAGCCGGGCTTTCATATAAAAGCTTTTTCCTGTAAGCTGCGACACGATCAGCTTTGCTCGGGAGGGAGGGGCCGCGATTTTCCCAAGCAGCTGCGAATTAATAACAATGCGATTATTTCCCGTACAAGTCACAAATTCACGCGATGGCAAACCCGTCATGATTTTTTATTACTTTACCTCAACGTCATCGTTTTTCATCTAATCGTACTTATTTCTTACAGGTGTCGAGAGGATGCTCTGTGTTGGCCGGATAGGTGAGTATGCATTGTTCTCTATTTTCGCTTAGGTTAGATTGTACACACAATATAAATGTTCGTGGGGAAAACTGATACTGAAACAGATTCGACGAAGGAGTTTGAAATATTATCCGAAAAAACAAGGGATTGTTGTACAAATTTCGAACAATTAATTAGGAATTATAATCGTAAAAGGATGGTCAAATGAGTTGAGATCGTAAACATATGTGTGAGAAGAACTAAAAGTGTTCACACTGGATCATGGTAAACCCAATAATCGTTTCCTGCACATCAGTCGTGAATCACAAAGTGACGAGATTATGGTCACACGAGAGTGTGGGAAGAGGGTTAAACGGAGAGGTGAAGGTGAGAAAGAGATCGGTACTTAAGCATCGATATGGCTAATGGGTAGTTTCAAAGCGACGAAGCACGAGGGATGAAAGTAGGAGAGGTTTCTCGTACGCGGCATCACTAATAATTATTGCCATATTAAATTTGATTGATGCACCCCGCGTCTTGAAAGAAGTCAACTTTTATTATCTCTTACGAAAGCCTATTATTATCATGCTCTTGTTTTTGTATTGTCGTTTTTACCCCACTTTTACCACTGGTTCCTTAATTACTTAAAAAATAGCTACGTGAATTTTTATTTATTTTGACTTGTTCATTTACTTTTCATGAGTACATTTACATGTTCCGTGAGAAAATCGTATTATGAGAAACGTTGCGAACAATACTTCAAAATATCGTGATCGTCTTTCCGGTGTAAACGGATCACGATGATTCGAAATTGGCCGAAACAAGCGGTACAGTGTTCGTATCAAACAACGAGTTTCTCAATATATAAGAAGACGTCGGTAGTGAGAGAATAGCTCACCGTTAAATCGTCAGCGGTATATTTTCTTTCGTTCCGCTCTCCCTCGTGTAAAAAGAGGCGTAAAAATTGCATGGCTCTGAGCGAAAGGCCCCTCTACAGAAACAGTGTAAAGAACCTACGCGCGCGCGCGCGCACACGCGTGTTTCACGGACGTACGTTCATATGACATCATTTTTACCTATACACGCAAACGTCCGTACACATACACACTGTCGTCAATAAATACATACGGACGTTCATAGAAAATGCACACATATGTAATACACGTAATTGTCACGTTATTATGAAAGTGTGCTTTTATATACATACTCTAAACATATTACAATTTTACATATATACGTTATATAATAACAAGATGACAGTCGAGAAGCACTTCTCACCTTCTCAATCGAAAGACACCTTCGCAAAGAAGTGCTACCGAGTTGTGCAGTGATACCGAGATGCTTCATCGCACTGCTCCCCCTCACCAGAAGTGGATCTGCTTTACCAAATTTAGACTAACCCGCTTCTCATTTTGCCTTCGGATCCTTTAATACGTACTGTTTCCAATTTGTTGTGCTTGTCCAGTTTTTGTTGCGCGCGTTATATGAAAGAAACTTTGTTTCTCAGTTTCTGCTACAAAACCCTGCATATTTAAAGCACTGAAAAAAATCATTCAAATATAATCTCTAGATGTAGTCAATACTTTTACAGCTGCCAGTTTTCGTGTACTGCGCTTGGTTAACGCTTAATCAACTCTGTTCAACTTAAGAAAAAAAAATGTTGAAAATAACGCGGCGCAATACGTGGGACAATGTTTGGCAAAATATGCGGTAATATAAAATTTGGCGAGACATCCGCACGTGGCCTCGCGTTTATTTTTTAAGTCAGATAGCATGGTTATTATCTTGCAGCGGGTGTCGTGGTGAAAAATGGAGATATGAACAGTGGGTCCGAGGGCTGGCGGGTCAGGGGTGGGGATGGGGTGGGCATCACGTAATTAATGGTCAGTGGTCGTGAACGGAGAGTAAGTGTATAGGATGAGTAGTAGCGTTACCGCAATTAAGCATAACCGATCGGACGCTAATTGCAAACAGTCGAACCTTGCGGTAATTAATAACGCGCGTGACGTTATCAGCCTGTGTCTGTCTTGGGTTTCGTGAGCTTCGTTTTATCGTAAACTGCCAAGGCGTTTCGTTCGGTAATGACTTCGCGCCGTGAGGTTAAAACACGGCGACGAGATAAGACGGCAGTCCGTGTGTACTCGAAATTAGACGGATATTTTGAACCGCTTTTTCCAGCTTCCAATTTATTGCCCGGCAACACAATGATTCCTCACCTCCAGCGCTAATGCATAAATAAATTACCGTCTGAATGTTAACCTTCGCTTGACATTTCAACTTCAGGCGTTTGGTAAACGGATTTCGAACATCTGTCACGTATCTCTAAATAAATTAGTATACTTCTCCATTTCGACAGTATATATCACTGTAGAGCATGCAAAATTAGTGTTAATGCATCTTTTTGTAAATTTACAACACTGATTTTCACTTACAAATTCAACGTTGTTTTTTTCTGTATAATTACACGAAGATGTTGATATCTTATAATAATGTCTATTAATTACATCCGCTTTTCAATTAATTGTTGAACATTGTTGTAATTTATTAGCAATGAACTTTAATGGAGTAATAACAATTATTAACTGATTAGTCGATGTAATGTAAAAAAGAAGACGAGAGAGACGAAGTTTGAGAGAAAGACGAAGTTTAACACCTTCGGTTACGAACTGTCGTACACTTTAATACCATATTATTAAAATGCTATTCGGTGTATAACATTTTACCTTTAGTGTTGGCAAGACATTTTCGTTATCCTCGTTCGAGCCGTTACCATTGTCGTGGCCTCGATGTTCGGTCTCTTCCTCTCTTCTGGTTCATCTTTCTTTCTCATTTTATAGATTGAACTGGCCAATGCTATATTTATTGTATCGAAAAGAGACGAGCCTCTGCTGCATTCCACGCGTATGCATCGTTCGTAATGAGTGGTCTGTCCAGCCCTGTCTTTCCGTCCTCCCGTACGTCCTGCTCATCCCTTTCCTCTCCACTCCCCACTCACCACGACTCCCAGCTGCTCCAAATTCCAACGAGATGCGATCCGAATTTCGCTGACATCACCTCGGGCATCATCTTCCTGCTCTCATCTGCCACTTGAAAATTGTATTGCATTAAAGCGTACTTATGTGCACGCGCAACACTGTTGCATATTTACACCGTTTCGCATTATACAAACCAACAGCGTCCTTTCCTCGGACCAGAATCAGCCTGATCCTCTGTGCCGCGTACGATGCTTAATCCGTTAGTCTCAAATCTGTCCGTTCATTCATACTCTTTTCTTCTCTCCTGTTTAATTGTACTGGTCAGGTATGTACTTAAAACTAACGTTAAGTAAGATGCGTGAAACATTACGAACACATTTCGAGAAATGTAATTAGTACTGTACACGTTAAGTTACGTATAGAAACTGTCAAATGTATTTTACGAATATACCATTTGGCTTCGTTGGTATTAAAAATTCCAAATAGTGGTCAATTTTTTAATTGCTTTGGGATGCTTTAATTTCGCATGAGAATGTATTCCAGTGAACGCAGTTGTTTTCACGAGTTGAGAAGTAGTTCGCTCACTTATCGACTTAAATCGTAAGCAGCATGAGTATGAATGAACAAATGAGTGGGCGAGTCGTGGCGTGCTGAGTTGTGCGGTGCTACTTCTACGGGGGGAGGAAGGGCGGGTAGGGGGGAAGGGGTAAAAGACTCAATGGAAAGTGATGGGAAGCCCCACGGCGTCCACGAGTCCAGCTGGTCAAGCTGCATGTTTGCTGCTGCTACTCTTACTACTGCTACGGGCAATTATGTTGCCTCTTGTTTCAATGATGCATCCTGACCAAGAGTCGAGCTATCTATTTCACTGGCATCCTTCACTGTATTTTCTTTAGAAGCGATGCAAGAAACGACGGCGAGTCGACAAAAATTATGTAATAAAAATGAGATAACGATGATATATTAAGTGACTCGTTAAATGCGTGATTTATTACTCGTGAAGTATTAACTGAATGGGCTTTTAAATTCGTCGCTGGAATGTAAATTTTTATGTTATTTTTTCTTTATCGTGTTCGTCATCATTATCATTTCGTAAGTTTTCATAGCGTATTAACATTGCCAGGGTTTTCAACCCTATTTCAGTTCGCAAAGTAGAGATATGTACAACAACGTCAATATACAGACATTTTGTTTACATTCAGTGTTGATAACGTATTACAATACACGTTCAAAAATGAATGAATTATTTTTGCCGTGCAGTGGGGGCAAACATGATTATGGACACTGTCTACTCCGACGTAAAACGTTTAATAGCTACTCTGATTGGAGGGTCATATGATGTACATCGTTCGTCAGGCTCTGTGGGAAGGCAGGCTATGCGTTAACTCAATGAGATCAGAAGAAGCTGCACGCTTATACAGCCATTATACGTTTATACGTCTGATACATTCTTTATTGAATTATGAAGGACGTCTGCAGGTGCGCACTTCGTATTCACATTCCTCTAGTAAGTTGAAAATAATCTCCGGGCAGTTACATCTTTCATCATTAGGTGACAATGGAAATTAGCATCACGTTGTAAGTAAAGCGCGATCGTCCCGCAAAAAGCGTTATCTTAAAAGGTAGCCTGTATCAGTTTAACATTAGACGGCGCTGAAATGGGAGGTACTGCATAGGTACGTACTTTTACTTGTTCGACCAGTTCCCAGTTAAGGCGTTGTAAAATCTTGTGCAATCCGGAGTCTTGACTTTTTCTTCAGTCGTGTACCATGTACTTCACTCCATCTTTTTCAATGAGCTCACTACTTCAAATAGTGAATCGTATGGTGTTTGGAACATAAATAAGCTGCAAAATACAGCATTGTTACCGCAGTATTTCACGGGCAATTGCATTCGACTACCTTGGTAATACGACAAAGATTTTGACCTTGTTGATATTGCCGGTAATTAACATAAGAACGTGAACAGTTCATGAACATTTTTAATATGTGTACATACAACACGTTGTATTAACTGTAAATATTTATGA
>JABFPT010000714.1:23675-36325 GCA_022817245.1 Nixonia krombeini | reverse complement strand
AAGTGCTTCAAAAAACAAGAGTAAGTGAAAATTTGACTTTATCGCAGTGTGCACGCTCTGTTGTACACGTGTGTTTCGTTTGCTTGGAAAACTATACGTAAAGTAACAATGGCCACATTTGATATTCCCAGTGCAAAAATGCAAAGTGAAGCGTTTTCGTTGACGACGATTACTGGCAGATAATATACCTAAAAAACCACTCTATGCACGCGTATGTGAGGAGAATCGAGTTTCAAACACGTAACGTTGCAATTGTTGTTAACACGTACAAAGGCGAATCTCACGAGATCAATCGCGAAACATTGACGAGTTTTATTCCGAATGGGTAAACGTACATCTCTATGTGTAAGTGAAAATGCGTGTTAACGGTTGAGACAAAATTCATCGTCGACGTGGACGAGTGGAGGTCGCAAATGACGGACGACGAAGACGACCACGGACTGTGGCGTTCGTCAGTTTTGTTCGTTCAACCTGTGTAAACACGACCTCGCTATAGTCGATCGATCCGAAATTCCTCCCTTACGCGTGGCAATTATCATTGTCCTACATATATCCCCGTAACTTGTGTAACGCTCGCGTCGGGCGTTGCTGCGTACGCCACAATGTAGCATTAAAATGAATTAATGAAGCGCGTACCGGCATGACAGATGCGTTGAGAAACATGGACAGATTTCGGGTACAGCCTCCTTCCTCCCGCCTTCGGTCCCCACCCTGCTTCCCAATTGAGTGCCCCTTCAGTGAAATGGAATCATCGCCGGTAGAGAGGCGAGTCGCGCGTCTCCGACAGATGCTCCAACCGCGATTCTTACTTTAACGGCAATACATCCCGCGTGTTCGAGATGTGCAAACATCGTCCATGCTGTAACTGTCGCTACCGTAATCTTCCACGTAAACGACTATATACAAATTTATGTACAAACATTTGTGTTGAATAATTAAAACACAATTACGAAAAGTAGACGTACAATATGTGTTTTGAGATAACAATACGAGCGTCGAATTTCCTGCGAAGCGATTAAAAATCGTTAAATGAATTGCCATTGCGGTGCAACACGAAATATGCAAACGGTTAACAATTGGATTAACTCCGTTGCCTCGTTGTTTCCGATGGTTTTTTAAGCAAGTTGTATGTTCACGGAATAGCGAGTAACAGTCGGCAGTGTTCGACGATAAAAAGGGCGAAGAAAAGCCGTAAGTGGGGATACCCGCATAGTGAATCGAGGGCGAGGGTCCGATCTGACCTTTTCAACGATATTTCCTATCTAGTTCCCTGCTCCCCTTCTGTGGAAACACGAAAATGCGGAAAAGGCGCGCGCAAACATTTCCCGGACACACTGTCACTCCCGCCATCGCCGGTTCCTGCTCATTTTCATCTTTCCTCGTTCCTATCACTCTCGGTTCTATCGTTCTTAGACACGTACGAGAGTGTGCAATGAACAAGAAAATAGCGACTCCCCCGTTTCGCCGACACGTAGGTGGCAAACGTGTGTGTCATTGACAGCTGACATGAAAAACTCGCTGAAAACTAATTATGTCATTTTAACGCTTGTACCCGTAGAATTTTCTCGTCGTAATTTGGATAGAGAGGTCAATTGTAAACTAAGATATGTGTAACACGTCGAATTACGTAGTTGTGGCAATGTGGTTTCGTTGGTGGCATTTCAAAGGCACGCAAATTCACATACGATCCGATGTTCTTGAATAAGACATTCTCGCGTTACCAGAAACGGTGAAAGACGAATATAATACGATTTGTCGAAAAAGCTGGCATTCCGATTGAAAAATTCAATAGAAATGCGACAGTCCGCCTAGTTCGCTCCGATCAGACGATTTCGTGCGTTGATAAAAGTGCAGTTTTTTCATTCGAACGAGATGACAGAGGCGATCGATGTGGATTACTCGAGCGAATTTTTCTGGCTTTAATCGCGTCAATGGAGCCGTGGTCGCGCCCCTCTCCCCCTCCGCCGGGCGGCCCGCCTGTCCGCTCGCGCGCTCTCTCGCTCTCTCGCGGCTGCGTCCAGGTGGTTTTGCGTCGCGCTTTTGCGGCACCTCGCCGCTTCCCCTTGACGCGCTCCTTTTTGCCCTCCCCTACACGTCCCGCGTGAATGTGCGCGCAGGCGCGTGCGCGTCCGCTCCCGATCATCGCTCTACGCGTCCTCGTCCCACGCTCCTCGCTCCTCGCACCAGACTTTCCCACGATCTTTTCCACGAATCGTACACGCCCGTTCACAGATTCTCCTCGTTGTTCGTTCGTTCGTTCATTCATAAAAGCGGCAACGCGACGCGAGAACCAGTGCGCGATTCTCCGACACGCTGGATCGATCGATCGTCCTTTCGGTACAGTTCTCATGAGATCCTACGGTGCGATATTTCGCAAATCAAAATTCCCGTCCACTCAAATTAACCGTTCGCTCTATTATACCAGTTGTGTCTAATACTTCGCTTCCTTTCAATTTCAGTTGAATATCTGACTGTCAAGCAGTTTCGATCGATCGTCGTTTTTGTAGCAGGCGCGCCTAGTAAAAGTAATTCATACCCGTGGCGATGACGTTTCACGAAAATATGGAAAGAGAATACATATATATATATATATGCATATAAAGATGTAGAATATATATGTAGAATATTTATTAGAAAGAGAAACATGAAAGGACAGAGATGTTCGAAGAATACGGCATCGCTTCGATCTTTCTCGTTGTCACCGGCTATACCGAGATATTCGTCGCGCCATTGCCTCGGCCAATCGCCATCTTGAACTATTCAAACACACTGCACGCGGCTCTCGCGAATCCGCCTTTCTGTTCGACAACTTCTTGATACATCGCGTCTTTTCTACCTCCCGTTCACTTCAACAATTTTGCTATCTCACGCTCACGAATTATTTCTTCCTCGAAATAAATCGGGACGAATCAACAATTTTTGCCGTTTTTCTTGAAAGTAAAACGCGATGATCGTCCAGCAGTCTTTAGTATCGAAACGGCAATGTACACGCAGAACCCGTCGAAATATGACACGACGGTTAGCAGCGATACTATTTTCCGTGTGCCGCTAATGTACCCCGGGAAATGTAAATCTCGTTGAACGGAAAACGCCGTTGAACGTACATTACACAAAATTCAGGAAAGCGTATGAACATAAAGTGAACATCAAGTTATTGACAGTAAAAGGAGTGCGGGGGCGAGGGTGCCGGTTGTGGGATAACGGTAAAAGGAAAAGTTTTTCTTTAGAGCATTATTTGACGACTAAATCGTTTAATCAGCGGCGGTAGCAATGGTATCTCGAGCGCGTAAATGGCGGCTGGCAGTCCGAGCGCGAGAGATGAGGATGTCAAGGATGAGGTAGATGAAGTAGAAGAGAAGAAAGGGGCGAGGAGGGTCGCGGGAGGGAAGGGGGTACAGAACGGAACAGAACGGAACGGAAGAGGACAGAATGGGGAATAGGAGAAGGCAGAAAGAGCGAGAGAGGGAGAGGCGAGGAGAAAGACGGGAAGAAAAACGTGCAGTAAATGGAAAGGATGGAAAGCGCGCGTGGCCAAATCGGCCATGCTTGCGCGGGTGCGGTAGGCGTGGCGAGCGGTACCAGTTTAAAGTCTGTTCTCCAACAAATGTAAAGAAAGCCTAACCCCCGTCCAGGCTTTGAAGAGCCGACCGCGGCAATCGAAAACGGCCGCTCGTTGGCGTTGCCACCTCTGTGCCTCCTGACGCGCCTTTGCCGCCTGCACTCCTGCCCGCCTGCCTTTCCCCCTTCTCCACTTTCGCTACTCGGAGTGTCTCGCCAAACGCCGATAGAGGGACGTTGTGAGAGCATCGCACCGGAACATGGAAAATGACCTCTTTCTCTCTCTTTCTCTCCCTCTCTCTTATAAGTCTTTCTCTTTAATCACCCCACTCATATTTATCAAATTACTTTTATTATTGTCACTTATCATGGTCATCATCTGCACGTCACGTGGGTATCGCACGCAGAACACGTATCCTCCGCGATGAAACAGCAAACGTCCTCCAGCAAAGTAATTGTCTTCGTTGTCGCGAGCAACGGGTCGCTCTAAACGCGTGAAAAACGAAAAGACGATGTTTGAGATGTATTAATAATGCGTGACCTCATTTGTTTACAGGCAACTGGTTGGAAGGATTTTGGTGGATTACTTTCGATCGGCCGTTGAATGCGACTTTACACCATGCATTCAGAAAGCCTTTTCGTGCGTCGATCTTATCATCAACGATCGAGGTAAATACCATCACTTTCATCTTACTCGGCCAAACATCCGCGTGTAATGTTCCGAATTATTTTTACGAATAGTATGTAAGACTGCAAGTACAAAGTACATTGTAGGCAGTGCGTGTATTTTAACTGTGTTAGCGAAAATATTATGTAAGTAGGTGGAAAAAACTCAGAGTATTTGTTCCAGTAATTATTAACACAACTCTGTTTGTGACACTTCCCTTCGCCTTTAACCTTCGCTTTGCTTTTTCTTACGTACATTATAGAGAAGACGCACGGTAATTTTCTTATCTTGACGATACATCGCTAAACGCGCATAGGTGGTTTTTTGCGGTACAATTGGTATTAAGTCTCGCACATTACACTTAATTATTCCTTTATTCTGCTCTGCTGAATTATTATTTTTTCATGTTACACACCTACAACAATAAAGTTCCGGTACTATGGTATTGAAAAATTTGTGGACTGAGCTAAATCGTCGTTATCAATATGAAATTTGCACTTTTTGCAGGGATTTCTTTTGACTAATAATGAACACGGTACGTCGAATGTCTACACCATCGCACACATTCTTTTCGCCGGATCCTCTTCTTCTTTTGCGTACGCTAATCGCCCAACAATGCTTTTCCCCGATTTTGGTATTATCCCATAAAAATATCAAACATTTGCACTATTCGTATCAGATAGAATTACTTTTATCATCACCGCCTATGTTACTATTTAATCATCTTCGTAATTCGTTGGCAAAATAAAGACGGTCAGAGGAAATTAGGTAAAAAATTAAAGTACTATAAAAAAATCAATGAAATGTTATTCAGCTTCACTTTGTTCAAATCAAGACACTGGAATGAAAATTATTATAACAATTTGTCTATCTTTTAGATCGCGTGGGTCGGATCTTTCAAGTCGATTGACAATAAACAAATTTTTATTTGATGGTCACTCGTCATTTGTTCATCCAATAGTTGAATAAAAAGATCATATACGTACAAGCCTTCGCGCTCGTACCGTTACGATACACTAAAAAGGAGAAAAAAGAAGTTGCAAAATGTATCGTATGAAAGTAAAGTGTCAATCACAGCAGACGGGAATCTAAGCTGAGAATGTAAGCTGCTTCATTTGATTTGGCATTATTATCCTACTTTCGTATACGGGCAATATATCTCCCTCGGCCGGCCATCTTGTTTACGGTCGGCTTTCTTTCCTTCCTGTCTTCCTTCCTTCCTTCCTTCCCCCTTCCAACTGTCTCATTTCCTCTCCCTTTCTTGCCACCCCCTCCCTCCCTGTCCTTGTCTTCCTCTTCCCCTCGTAATAGTTGGCGGGCTTTTAAAAATAGCGCATGTAGCTCGTGCCGCAACGTCACCGAGAGTTCCTTGTTTTCTCGAGGCGGCAAGGTGACGACGTTATACTGCTCTGCGCTTCCGGTGGGGAACGAGAACGCTGCCGGAAGTTACCCATACCGGCGAAATGCTGCTACGTGCGTGCATCTGCGCACGTGCGATGAAAAGAGAACATGGGCGACGCACAAAGAGGGAAAGAGAGAGGGAGACGGTGAAAACGGACCGGCGGGGAGGAAGTTGGACGGGGGAGAGAGAGAGAGCGAGTGAGAGAGGAAAACTATTTATAAACATATATTTATACGCGTATACGTACTTGCGTAATTTAAAAATAAGTCCGTCAAATTGTTCATATTTTCTTTTCATATTTTATGTATACGCACACACAGACCGAGATAACACACATACCTACACACACACGTATAGACAGGATTCCGTCGTGTCGTGTGTGCAATGACGTACCTCAGTTTCCGAAGGTGTGCGCACAAACTATACGGATTACCTCTGTTAACCGATTCTTATGTTGCAACGCGAAGTGACGGCTGTTCTGGAAATGTACGTGAATTACGTGTTTTCTCGGTGCGATGAACCTACCCCCCGTGAATGTGGAATGCTCTCCGACAGACGGTGTGCACGGTCGTTTGCCAGTTTTAATCTTTGTGGAAGGGGGCGGGAGAGGGGTTACTGTCAGATTGTATTTTTGGACGAGCGCCACTTCCTCGCACGATGCATCATCATCTCGAGTATCAACAACGCGCCGTACACGCAACTATCGCCGCATTTTTCAGTAGAATGGCGTACGCGCCGCCGACACGAATTATATTTCGGGCCTCGTGACACCAAGTGTATTTTTGTCAATTCGCCCACGCCTCTTACAGCTGTCCCCGCCCGTGTCCCTGTCTCAACAACAATGGACACCTTCCGATTTTTCACCCTTACTATTGTCTACGCAAAACCGCCTGTATTAACATTACCTATCACATTCGTTTACTCACGTTCACTTTCTACCAACGTTTCTCTACCGCAACTCGCTAATGTCTTTCACAAACCATATTAGTTCTGAGTCTGCAATGAAAAGTATAAGGCTGATCAATTGCGAACTGCCGCACAGAACTAAACGACTGCGATATATCAAATGTTAGTGGTGCGGCTAAAAAATACGGTCACGCATTCGAAATTTTAACAGCTAATTTAAGGTAATATGTCGTTTAATGCATGTAGATTAAAAATGACAACAATTAGAAATAAAGTATATAAGACGTTACAATTCACAGTTCGTAAACATATAAGAACTCTTTATCTTACGTGCGAGGTACGACTGAGGAAATTTATCCTTTTTACTTTGTATTAGTATACATTTCGTTCCATTGTTCATCTTGCTTAATTATTTTAACAGCGTTGACGTAAGTAATTTTTGTCATATGGTGGAAAAGTACAATTTGAAAACAGTTTGATAAGTATGGTAAACTGTTTGATGAAAGTTCAAAATTCTTTTTGGTACATGTTTTTCTCTCCTTAGAATATCTCAAAGCAAATGCGAGAGAGAAAGAGACGGAGAGAGAGAGAAATCATTGCTATGTAAGAGTAGCCGGGTAACAAATTATGGGTAACTATTTTTCCCAACCCTACCACTCTCGATCGATGATTTTGAATGAAAATAGTCGGAGATCGCAGTTATATTTGTGCGTGCCAGGAGGAAGGACGAGATGCGATAAAGCAGCGTGATGTCAAAGAGTGCCGGTAACGGATGATCGGAAGTCGATGCCGGTGCTGCTCCGATGCTCTAATACTCTGATACTATGCTGCATTCCATAAAGCAAATCTCGTATTTTTGTAAAAGTTGCTGTGGTAATCTAAAATGTGGTAATGTGGTAATATAAAATTGCTATGGCAATGTGCCTCGGATCTTCTCTTTTCTTTCCTTATTCCGTACATAATAAATGCGCGTGCGTGTGGAATGTCATTCTCAGGCAACTACTGATAAAAGCCCTACTCGTAAACTTCGTATGATATACAGATACATGCGCGAAATAAGGATATCTCGAGGGAAGTGCTACGTCGATTTACTCACTTTTCGACAAAAATTTCGACTTCGATCGAACGTGCATTCGTGCGAGGAGCCAATTACTCTTTCGCAAACGTGAAATAATTGATAGTTGCAACTATCGCCTATATTTCATTGGCATTTTTCATCATAGTTCGAAAGTCGTTGAGTAATGTAAACACAACTGGCGCAGAAGGGTAATGCTGCTTCTAGCGTTAGGATGGTTGGTTGGAAAACATAGATGATGACGAGGACGACGACGATTAAGATGATGCTGACTAAGATTGCATCGTGAAGAAAAGGAAGCAGTATGGCCGAAGTGGAAGTGGTTTTTATAGCATTTCCGTAATTTATGCCACTCCCGTAAAGGGACCCTCTGTATCTTGTCCTTTTCCCATGTTCCATTTTTCTTGTCCATTTCCTTTATCGTTCCAAATTCGGCATCTCGAGACTTCTCCCACTCTGCGACATCGATGGGCGGGGTTTGAGGGGGCTTTTAGGGCACGTAGCCGTCAAAGTAACAGCCGTCGTCGTGTTACAGAGTCACCGAGCGAAATGTGCGTCGATTTCTGGCACAGTCAGTCGCACCCACGCAGTTTCCACAGACGCGCATCTCGCGTCCGATATACGTTTATATATCCTTTCCCTTCCCTTCTCTTGCCGCGTCCTCGACGTGTCGCCAAACAACGAATTACATTTCTTTCCATGAAACTAGTGAAGTTTTGCTGATCGAACGTGTCCTTCTACGTACCATCGTTGTTTTCGTTCAGTGCAATGTTCTATAGTTACAGTCCATCATTGAAAAGTGAACCCGAAACGGAAAAAAGCGAAAGATGGAGCTAAGTTTACCATTTACTTCTTGCTACTCTGTCAAGTTATTGAAACTTCAAATTGCGCACATTATACGCGCTCATATATAACTGATGTTTCACTGATACGTCTACGTCACGTATCTTACATTTCGTCGTTTTTCGTTACACTACTCATATTCTGACAGTTATCGGCAGGCAATAGCATGAAATGCGCGGGTATACTTCTGCGCTCAAGAATTTACCGAAAAAACATAGTAGAAATATAGAAAGAATTTTTGCATGTAATCCAGTGGTCGAAGGTAGGCAAAAGTTCCCTATATTGGGCAGTGTCGTTTTCCTGCCAAGATGAGAGACCCGTCGAAAAATGTGAAAGATGAAAAGGAAGGAAGAGAAAGAAGAAAAGGTGCGTTGATCGAGTCGTCGAAGGCATCGTTTGCGGCACCTTTTTCACTTTTTTCATTCGTCGACCGTTCTTCTATACCTCCGTTTCACAGTAGGAGGGAACACGATGGGGATATAGATACAGGCGATGGGAGAGATGAGATAGAAGCCTGTTGGAGGATTTTCATCGGTCCTTTCAAATTTTCTTTACAATCCTGTTCAGAAATTGTTTCTGCCATTTCAAAACTGACAATTCTCACGGAGCATCTTAGGGCATGCATTTGAGCACCAAGAAACTACACCGTCGAAATATGGATACAAAAACGTGCGTTAAATGGCACATGTCGTGGGTTTATTTCTCTGCAAACGAACGAAAGTGAGAGGAGCAAACGAATCTAAATGAATACTTGCATTGATTTTCAGAGCTGACAGTGCGATCCGATCTGGTGGAGCAGCTGCCGCACATGGCGATGATATGTCGCGAGGCGCCGCATCTCTTCGGTAACGCGATACCCAGGCAAATCTTATCCATTATTTTCAAATATCTTCGGACGTGGGATAATCAGGTACGTCGAACGTTCTAATAGTTTTCTATACACGTTTTCACACAGTCGCAGTTTCCTACTGTTATACTGAGACAAATGCAATAGTCAAAATGTGACCGTCCGTTGTAACGGACCAAAAGTAAAGTTTCAATTTTCAACGTTGCAAATGCACAATTTCTGTTAACGCGTATATGAATTTTTTCTTTATGACGCAATTTGCAAAATTAGGATTGCCCATCTTATACATACAAGTGTATCATCATTTTTGTGGATATATTTTCAGTCTGTCATTGCAATTACCCATTTACCATTTAATCATTGCTGCGTTAACGTCAACCAATAATCACATTTTTCTTAGTATACAACAGAATACCATGTATGATAATATCAATATATAATGTATTCCTTGCGTTCGTATATGCACGGAATCATATATCAATTCAAATTTACTCTGTTCGCAAATAACAATTGCTGCTTTGTTTTTTGCAACTCGTCAAAATATGGTAATCAATTAACACCGGCAATTAATTAAAAATTAACAGCAAGATTCTCGTAACATTGTATAATAAAGAAATGTGTTATTTCGTAGATACGACAAAATGCCGAGGCAGCGCTGTTGGCCCTGTTGGAACGTAAACTTCTCACGGAAGGTCAGATCGAGAATGAAGTATGTCCTAAAGTACTGCACATGATGACGCACGTTAGACCAGTTATACTGTATCATACTATTGCTGTAAGTGTTCGCGAATAATTTTATGGTTTTGATAGTTGTAAACTCTTGCTTCTTACAATCTCATGTCGTTATCTAACGACAAAGCAATAACGGCATACACGGCGTTAGCTCTGTTTCATTCACGAGACATACATATTTCACGATACATACATACTTCCGGTGTTTGTAAATTTCTTCGTTCTTCGAAGATATTGCTTGATGTCCGAGGACGAATTCCGCGTGAAAGACATGGGTAGTGAGATGTTCTCCCGCAATCGCGTCTCACTACCTTGTCTTTCATGTGGCGTTTGTTCATATCAGCGAATATAGAGAGGTCAACGAATACGGATAAAGAGATACGGGAGATGGATAAAGTGACAAGAAAAGAAAAGCGGCAGATGCAGAGCGGTGGTGCTGATGGTGGTGGGGTGGTAGTGGTATAAGTAGTGGTGACGATAACGACAGCGGAGGTAGTGATGGTGATGATAATGATGATGATGATGATGTTAATAAAGGAGAAGGAGGAAGAGGAGACGGAGGCGGAGGAGGAGGAGGAGGAGGAGGAGGAGGAGGCGTGGGCATACTTTTACCCTCAAAGTTGGTTGTCATAGAGATTGACTATCACAGCCAGCTTTGATGAGCAAAATTGTGTCTAATCTCAGCGTGTTGTTTTGTGTGCTGTTTGTCACGAGCGAGAGAGAGAGAGAGAGAGAGAGAGAGGGAGAGAGAGAACGATGGAGGGTGAGAAATTGAAAATGAACGAGAAGGGTGTAAGGTAGACAGAGAATGACAGAGTGAGAACAAGAAGGAGAGCGACAGAAAGAATGAATGGAAAAGAGAAATCGAGAGAAAGAGAGTGAGAGTATGCGAGACAGAGAGAGGACGGGAGGGAGAGAGAGAGATAGAATGATACTGTTCGAGTACTGAAATCTACCTACTTTTGTGGTCCAATACATCAAATTGGTTGTGAAATGTTTCGAATCATATCACAGCCACTTTGTTGAGCTTGGCCCGCAGAACGGATCGTCTTTTTGTATTGAGAGCGCGGTGCGTTCTATGAGTACGCGATCTCTCTCTCCTCGAAAAATTAAGAGCAATATGTGTGGAACACAGAAGCGACGCGAACTGAAAAAAAACAGCGATGAGATTGTTTTCAGATCAGCGGTGCGATTGGACGAAACGCGATCCAATCGTCAAAATGGTTGTGACGTGTTGTTGTAGTTTGAATTTCATATCACAGCCATTTTTGACGAGTTGGATCGCCGTTCTTAGCAACGACACGAAGATAACAGGGGATAAATGTCGCCAACGAGGGAAACTGCACAATTTGTCGAGTCTGAGACCGAGGATAAGTCTGAGTCTGAAATCGACAGAAGGGAAGAGGCGGAAAGGTTCCACTGCTGCTAGTACTACTACTGTTGCTACAATTTGCAAGTTACAATGCAAGTGAGCGGAGTCATCAAAGAAAGAAGACGACGGAAGCGTCGCTCACAAAGTGGCTGTTGTATGCCGATACAAGGATGTTCATATCACAGCCAGCTTTGATGAGCGATATACCGATCGTACATCAACGGATCGTTCCCAATCAAGAACTCTCGAGCGGTACTCTTGTGCCTTGGACGTCATGTAGATGTATATGTATATGTATTACGCGTATGCACTCATGTGCTACATTCGTTCAAATGTCTTCTCTCATGCTCCTCGAAATCTGCAGTTTTTTATACGCGATCGATAAATTATCGTGTCATTTTTACTATGTACAACACCTATAATGTTAATTCAATTTCTATGATTTTTACACTTCAATTTACATTTGCAATGTAAATTGGTCCATTTTAACGTATTAATTTTCAGTTGTGTACATTGTACATTGGCGAGCATCGAGTGATTAATATTAGATCAGTCATTTTTAGATAGCTGGCATTTGTAATAAAATTAAATTTATTTGAATTATTCTTTGAATTTAGTTTCTGAAAATTGTTCTTAAAATAATTCGTGTACCTATGTACTTAAAAAATGCAAGATAAACCTATTCGGTCTATTTTAACTTCTTAAGGTCGTAACTAACTTAACTTAGCACCTTACTGTATTTATTTTGCACAAAAAGAATTTAAATAACGCTAATTACGCATCTATTACGCCATTCATTGTTTTCTGCTTTACTTTATGAACCTGCTATTCCTCGTGTTTACAAGACCGTGATTGTATTATATATATCAATATCGCAAGAGTTTTAACAAAATTTGTCTATGACAAATAATATTTATTTATAATTTCAGAAGATGTCGAAAGTATGCTAGAAAATTTATGAATTCCATTATTAGTTTTAAAATCTTGTCAAAAAATAATTTTTGTATGTAACAATGTTAACTTACATTAGCCTCCAGATTTTACTTATTTTTGTATGAAAATTATGTTTAACTAAATTTACGAAAAACTTTAAGTATATAAAGTAGAAGAAATGTAATTTATTTCTGATGTATCGATGTTTAATTGTGCTTTAATTTATTACTTTATTTCAGATAGATAAAAACGAATTAACATCACTGATTTTTACATTACGTTTCCTTTGATTTGATAATATAAGCCAATATAATG
>JABFPT010000714.1:0-14815 GCA_022817245.1 Nixonia krombeini | reverse complement strand
AGTTGGGCCAAATATGAATATCACGAGTTAGTAACGCGTAAAAATGACTATACATCAGGTATCACAGGTGTTTACATTTCGGCTCGTATTGCGATCAGTCTTGTCTGTTTAGCGCGCGTTGACGCCTGCCGTTTGGGTCTGAGTTTTGTCGAGCTAAATGACTCGAGAAGGAGTTAAAACAGTCGAGAACTATATCAATTAGATTAGGTTAAAGCTCACTCACGCTAACCGGGTTGGTAGCCTTAACATGAGATGAGTACTGCCTAAACTGCCTTAATACTCACTGTCCTATGGTATTTTTCGTTTGAAACAGCAGGGTACCTTGAAATAGCAATTGCTAGTATTATTTCTGCAAATTGGACTATCTGATAGAAAATTGCGAAAGAGGTTTTATATGGCTAGTGAAGGAGAGTCGACAGTCGTCCCATAAGAATTATTCAATGTTCCCTCCTTAAGTGGCCATGTAAAATCTCGTTTAGTATACACTGCTGATAGTGCTTCCCTCTTTTGATAGTAAACGAGAAACAAAAGGCTGATGCTTTTTGTCTTTATCTAATTAAACTTGTGTAAAAAAGACATAAAATCTACTTCAGACGTATGCCCTTCTTGACAGTTTCTCCAGTAGCAAGCGAGTGAACCACCTTATTACTTTACATTAATTATGTTTTCGGTATATTTGGTGACATCAAGTTGGTGTTGTATCTTGAGTTATGTATAATTTGAATACATCGAAGATCGAAGTGAACATAGAATCCTGGGACAAGCAGAATACACCATGGAGTTGATGACAACGAATACAAAAGCAATTTCAATATACACAATTGGAGATATATTTGAAAGCAACTAAAAGACATAGGAACATTATTTACCCACCTAGTTATTTATGTTAGTTATTATTTTGTACATACACACAAAATCTAATTTTTTTGTGATTAGTGTTTAAATACTTAATAGTAAACAATTTGTTGAGGAGAAATCAATTCTTACACAGTATTATGATACGTATTTTTAAACAAAAATATGTAAATTTCTACTGAATACGTCCGTGATCAAGTAATGCTGAAAATAAGGTAATTGGTATATATTAATCATAAATATGTACATTTGTTGTAAAGTGTGTGTTTTTAACACATTTATGATACATTTATGAGTAAGCATATTTATAACAAAACTTCAATGTGTTTTAGAATATATACCATATCTTGCTGTGTAGAAATGTATCAATTAATTTGACACTTATATGAATTGCAGTTTCAACAAAGAGTAACATTCTACAATATTACTTTACATTCTGTGTTTCTTAAAAAAATCCGTCCATATGTGGCTATCAACTGCAGAAGCTGCCAGCCTCGGTGCAGAGGACGTTGCAGCACGATTACAGGTAGATGTAAGAAATGGACTTTGGTGGAATGAGGCAGAACAGAGAAGACACATGACTGGTTATAACGAATTTACTTTCAAAGAAGAAGAGCCCACATGGAAGAAATATATTGAACAGGTGCAATATATTGAGAAAAAATACATTTCTCATTAAAGTATTATACTATATTTTATACTATATACTATATTTTAATAACTATATATATGTCTATTGCCAGTTTTTTATTACATTATTAAATGACCATGTGCATTTGCTATACAAGTTTAATTATTTAACTACAATTTCATTTTTTATCATCTAATTTTTATGAATTTAAAAATACCGTATAACTTGAAAAGAACTGTGTAATAAAAAATAAATTCTGTAAAGTAAATTTCTTAGTCTGCGTTTTATAACTATTATATGATAAAGTATTTGAATATCTTCTCAAAGTTAAGGGGTTTGCTACATAATAATGTACTGATCTAAGCATAGCAACATTCACACATTAAGGTTGTATTTATTCATTGTATTGTTTTATTATATTACGCTATCATTTTATACAAGAAATATATTACCTTCTAAAAAATAAAATATTATTTCAGTAATTGTTTTCTTTTGCATGCATTTCCAGAGATTACAAAGATTTATTAAGGATTATGTATAAATAATTTGTTATATATTTACAGTTCAAAAATCCATTAATATTGTTATTACTTGGATCTGCATTTGTCAGCATCTGTATGAAACAGTTTGATGATGCTGTTAGCATTACTGTGGTAAGTTACCATGCAAATAATGTTTGTAAATTGTATTTTTTTACAAACTTCATATATTGCAAGTTGATTTTTGTTGAATAATGTAAAACAAATATTTTGTTTACTGTTCATAGTGATATTTATGTGTTGAGTTATAAGTTGATACTTTTGCATAATCTACATAGAGAATATATTAATAACAAATTGTTTTGTTAAATATATTTTTACTTATATAATAGTTGATAAATTTTAGTTTTCCAACGCATTCTCTCTTGCAGGCTATAATAATTGTGGTAACAGTAGCATTTGTGCAAGAATATCGGTCAGAAAAATCTTTACAGGAATTGAGTAAACTCGTTCCCCCAACATGTCATTGGTAAATTAATACATTTAATTCGGTTATTGTGTTATTATTAAATCTATTATTTATTATATATTATATTATACATTTTTGCATGATCTTGAAAATACCCTCACAATACATTATAATATTTGCAAACAAATTCTTATGACATTTAAACCATTTTTACAGCCTTCGAGAGGGCCACCTAGAAACATTTTTAGCACGAAATTTAGTTCCTGGAGATATTGTTTATTTAAATATTGGTGATAGAGTGCCAGCTGATTTGAGAATATTCGAGGCAATAGATTTAGCTATTGACGAAAGCAGTTTTACAGGAGAGATTGAACCAGCTCCAAAATCTACAGCTCCTTTACTAAAAACGAACAGTCATACCAAAAAGAACATTGCTTTTATGGGAACCTTAGTACGTTGTGGAAATGGAAAGGCAAGTTCTTCATTTAAGTTCTCAATGTTAATAAGAATTGCAAATGATTACATTAAATACTATATAACTTTTACATGAATAAATTGTTGAAATTTTATAAAAAGTTTGAAATTGCTTTCTAGGGAATTGTTATCAATACTGGTAGTAAAAGCGAATTCGGTGAGATTTTTGCAATGATGCAGGCAGAAGAAGCTCCAAAAACACCGCTCCAAAGGAGTATGGACATTTTGGGAACTCAATTATCATTTTATTCATTTTGCATTATAGGTGTCATTATGTTATTGGGGTGGATTCAAGGTAAACCTATTTTAGAAATGTTTACCATTAGCGTAAGTTTGGCAGTTGCAGCCATACCCGAAGGACTGCCCATTGTTGTCACTGTTACTTTGGCCTTGGGTGTTATGAGAATGGCCAAGCGAAAAGCAATCGTTAAAAAATTGCCTACTGTTGAAACATTAGGTATGTTTGTTTTTTAAGATTGCTAATACACGTGCAAAAATTCCGTTTTCAATATTGAACATTTAAAGAATGTTATTTTCATGAAAGTATATTTATATTACCTGACATTATTAAATTCTTAATTTCATTTGCATGTTAAAAAGGTTGTGTGAACGTAATTTGCTCCGATAAAACAGGAACTATTACGAAAAACGAAATGACTGTCACAATTCTTGTTACTTCTGAGGGTTATATAGCAGATGTTACCGGTGCAGGATACAATAATAAAGGAGAAATTCGTTTGAGAAAATGTGATAACATCGAATTGGCGCGATCTTCAATCAGTCAAATGCTTGAGGTAGATTTAAAAAAATCTAATAGTTAAATTTGTATGCTGTAAAATTACGAATTAGACAGATAAAATGAACTTGCAAAGTATACAAAATTTGCATAATTTTTACAAACATTTAGAAGTAAAGTAAAAATTTGTATTTACAAGTACTCATGAAGATTTTATTAATGTACATTTGTACGTTACTATTAGGTTGGTTGTGTATGTAATAACGCTATTATACAAAATGAAATATTATTGGGTCAACCAACAGAAGGTGCGTTGATAGCAGTTGCTATGAAAAATGGAATGTATGGTGTGCATGAAAAATATCTTCGACTCCAAGAATATCCATTTTCTTCAGAACAGAAAATGATGGCTGTAAAATGTATTCCAAAGTATGGCGAAGTAAGTAGATGTAGAGCAATATATAGTCCATTAAGAAATTATAAACAATAATGCACCTTTTTATGAGTAAATAAAATAAGCCATTTAGAATTTTCTTTTTATTTATATGATCGTTATACCTATACAAATTAGTACAATAATTCTTTAAACATAATTTTTTATGTCATTTTTATGCATATGAAATGTAAAATATTTGTTCATGTCCTAAGAATTATACGTTTAAGACATTCACGCCGACGCGTACCACCGGTGGACTACGGTCGAAAGTTCCATCGGGCGGTGTGCACCATCGGTGGGTCACACTTGAATATTCGAAGTGCATTTCTTTTAGTAATACAAGAAAAAATTGCCATATATTTATAAATATACATAATGAAAATTTAACTATATTAATTGAGAAAATTTAGGATTTATTTTATGTTATCTGAACATTGCACATATTTCTTCCAAAATCTATATTATAAACATTTCACAACTGTTTCTTTATTTCGATGTAATTTTTTAAAACATTTTTCATTATTGCGCAAACAGTCACACTACGCAGTACCCTAATGCGTGATACTTCTGCGAAGCGTGAATTTGAGCGCCGCCTCACAGCGAAAAACATGAAAATCGGCGCCGGCGTGAACGTGTTAAACTGCTTTTAAGTTGAAGCAATTGAAACTGTTTTAAATCACGTTTCAGTCTTCTCGATTGGTAAGAAATTCTTCTGGTAGTTTACACTCCAAATTTATGGTAAATAATTTCATAATTTTCTGTATCATACATATGAATATTTCAGATATTATCAGAATAATTTTTATAATATAACAAAATATAATATATAGATATCTTAATGTGCTATCATATTTATTTAAAAATAATGCAATGACAGTTTTAATAAAATCCAATGTACCCTAATGTATGTTTAATGTATTTGGTTATATGTTACCATGGTTTTATCATAATATGTTTCCGCTTTAATACTTTAACACATAGATATTTTTTTTACTCCAATTTAGTTTGTAAGGTCGTAAAAAAATGAGTAGTAAGTTTGAAATGAATATGTTAAGAAGTCTAACATATGCAATTTTAAATATTTACATTAATATCAATTTTTTATATTCTGTACCTCCATTATTATTATTATTATTTATTATACCGAAAAGATTTTTCTTAACTTTTTTTTTGAATGTTATTTCAATATGTACATGATAATTTATATTAGGTTGTTCGGAAAGTAATTTCGTTTTTTTTTGAGCTTTGACACTAAATCTAGGTGTTTCAAATGATCATGAATGATCCAGAATGTGGCGCATCTTCAACATCAGAATTGCCGGATCGAAATTTTTTAAACCAGTTTTGGCACTGGCGTTATGTGAACACATCTTCTTTATACACATCGGTTAATTTTTTTCTTGACTGAACAGCATTTTTATCTTTTCGATAGTAAATATGTAAAATATGCCAGAAATGGTACTTTTCACTTTCCATATTTAAAAGGGCACCAACCAAAAGCTACTGCGTAGAAGCAATAGAACTTCTTCACAAGCAAGCCTTGCTATATCAGCTGTCAATATATATAATGATTATACGTCTTAAGTGCAAAGTTGGCTGTGAAAAAATGCAATTAAGTCCTCTATTGGGAAAAAGTGAAATTACTTTCCGAACAACCTGATAAGATCGTATGACATCTTATAGTGTATTCTTACAATTATTTTTGCTATATTTATTTCAAACCGTTTAAGATTCACTAGTTTTATCAGAAATTACTTGGGCTTTGATTATCAGAATAAAGAATGGCACATAACATGTTAAAAATTTTGAGAGACTCTTAAGATGCGTTCCGCGAATTAAAGATTAATTGAAACTTCAAGTATTATTTCAACATTTTTGTACTGTTTAGAAAAGTTTAATTGAAATTATTTAAACCATTATTTGTTATAAAAATTGTTTGTTCAAAATTATGCTTCGTGTATTTCAGAACAGACAAGAAGTTTATTTCGTGAAAGGTGCAATGGAAAAGATTTTACGACAATGTACCAAATATTATGCAAATGGACAACTTTATTCATTGAATCAAAAGAAGGATGATGAGTTTTTAGCACAAGCTCATGATATTGGCCAGCAGGGTTTAAGGGGTATATACTATGTTTTAAAAAAATTAAAGTAATACAATCATACAAAATTTCTTTCACAAAAGTTATGGAATTACCGTTTTAAAACTTCTTAAAATTTAATTTTTTAATTACTTGAATATTTATTTTATTATCAAAATATGTATTTTGCTGACTTTCGTAACGTGGACAAAGGGAGAACAATAATTGTAAGAAAATAAAACACATGTATAATATTTTGTCTTTTGCGTTCGCGTGGGAATCTTTATAAATCTTTGTAATAAAGTATTTCGAATTATTGTGCTACCTAGTTATTGGTTTGGCTCGAGGATCATCACTTCAAGACCTTGTGTATGTTGGTTTCGTGGGTATTTGCGATCCTCCAAGACCTCATGTTCGTGAATCGATTACTACTTTGACAAATAGTGGTGTTATGGTTCAAATGGTTACTGGTGATGCTAAAGAAACTGCTGCTGCAGTTGGTACGTATAAATATTAATAGTTTTTAATTCATTTTTATATAGTTATTTTTATTATACTGTTGACAATTACATTACTAATGCAAATACATTAATACAGACATTACAAACAAATTACAAAATTTACAAAAGTAAATTTACAAAAAGAAACATTTACAAATACGTAAGTAAACATGTATACACGTCTATTTTAGCGAATTTAATTGGTTTGGACATAATACATATGAAACTCATGTCAGGAGAGGATATAGATTCGAAATCGGAACATGAACTACAGCAACTGGTAGAAGAAGTAAGTGTCTTTTATCGCGTCACACCAAAACATAAATTGCTCATTGTCAAAGCTTTGCAAAATAATGGAAAAATCGTTGGCATGACTGGTGATGGTGTAAATGATGGTGTTGCACTGAAAAAAGCGGACATTGGAATAGCTATGGGAAAAACTGGTACAGATGTTTGTAAAGAAGCGGCAGACATGATTCTCGTTGATGATGATTTTCACACTATAATGTAAGTTAATGACAAGTTCTTTAAATTGTAATTTAATGTATACAATTATAATTTTTAATCTTCTTTGTGCTGATAAGATTCAAGGCAAGCAGTTTTATGCAAAACATTTTCTTTTAGTTCTAGTTTTTTGTTTATTTTCCAGTGCTGCTATAGAAGAAGGAAAAGGTATTTTTTACAACATAAGAAATTTTGTTCGTTTTCAACTGAGTACGAGTATTGCAGCTTTATCTCTTATTGCTTTAGCAACTCTGATGAGTATACCAAATCCCCTCAATGCAATGCAAATTCTTTGGATTAATATTATTATGGATGGTCCACCCGCGCAGAGGTAAATAAACTTTTATTCCCAGATTAACTGTAATCTTTTTAATACAAATTTAAAATTTATGAAAATTTGTAGTAGTAGTTAACAAATTATTGAATGTGTGTAAGATTTGTACATAGTATATTATAAACTGAAAAATATGTATTTACTTTATTTCTGCAGTTTGGGAGTAGAACCAGTTGACAAAGATGTGTTAAAACAAAAACCACGAAATACTAAAGAACCTATGATTACAAAACATTTAATTATGAATGTATTATTGTCTGCAGCAATTATTATAATAGGAACGTTATGGGTATATAATCGTGAGGTAGATATTTCAGATTAAATCAATAAATAAATTTGAAATTTAGCATCATAGAATTTTCTATTCCAAGAAACAAAAATAAAATGTGTTAAATATTTATAAAATGTATAGAATTTATTTTATACGGAAGATAAATTAAATATGTTTTATTAGATGACAAACGGAACAACCGCAAGAGATACCACTATGACATTTACTTGCTTCGTCTTTTTCGACATGTTTAATGCCTTAAGTTGTCGATCACAGGTTAGTATAAAGTAGAGCAATGTTACTTGTTTACGATAATCTTTTTAATTTTGTTTTCAAACTCTGTTACACTTTTGTTTTCATAAACTGCGGAAGATGAAGGATAAATTCATCATTAACATAGAATATATATCAATTGTTAAATAAAATGAAAAAATAATACTTTAGTAATAATTTTTTACTGAACTTGAAGTACAAATACTTATGAATACTCTATCAGTGAAAATTTATAATTCAGATGTTATGTTTTTCAGACAAAATCAATATTTACTATTGGTTTCTGGAGCAATAAGATGTTTTTAGTTGCTGTAACATTGTCTGTTGTAGGACAAATGTTAGTTATTTATTTTCCACCCCTTCAAAGAGTATTCCAAACTGAAGCATTAACATGGAAAGGTATATATTGGTAAACTATTTTTACATTCATAGTATTTATAAAAACTGCAGGTTGTTTAATTTGCCGACTAACTAATCTAAAGAAATGTTCTCTAAGTATTCTACAAATGTTCTACAACATTTTAAATTATAACTTAAAATATATTCCTGCACATTGCTAAAATTGCTAATATGTAATTGCAATTTTGCAGATCTATTATTCTTGGTAGCTCTCACATCAAGTGTATTTTTCATTAGTGAAATAAAGAAGTTCTTTGAACGGCAACTAGAGCGGCGTCGTGAATGTGGGATGTACTATACAAATCTAGATTTTGTATGACACGCAGATACCACTTGTATGTCTGAGTTAAGTAATAAGTGAAAAGTATGAACAAATTTATTTGCATTTATATATATTATTTTTTTTGGATTTTAATGAGATTTGTTACTGTCTGAAATTTAAGAAGCTTCTTATGTAATACTTTTGTAATCTGTTTTCTTTTTATTTTATTATTCTACTCGGTCAACGTGATAAACGGTTCTATTTGATTGTATATTTTCAAGTACATTTCAAAGTATCTGATTTTGGTAAATAATAGCAGTGTATTTGGTCGTATATAATATGTCGTTTATGTCATTCCAGTCAGGTAAAATACGAAGTGCAGTGTTTAATGCGGGTGTAACTGTGGTATCGACATAAACATAAGGTCAATCGGTTAGAAATTAATTTATTTAAACGGCTGTAATATATTACTTGTGTCAGTACTCATAAATGAAGTCTGGAAATTTGTATAAACATATTTGTATTTTAATAATGACTTAAATTTAATTGTCATGGTATATCAAACTACGGTATAACATGCATCAATATTTACCAAACTTTAAGAAAATTTATAATAACAATATTATCTTATTTTTCTTTTTGAGATCTCTTATATGCGAAAGCAAAGCTTTTATTATCTTATTTTTTCAAAATTTTACACTATGAGACTACGTTAATTGTTTTTATCTACTTACATATATAACATTTTTATACTAGATTTTTGATGTATTTTACACAAAAAGAAAAAAGCATTTTGTCTTTAAAAAATTCCAGATTTAAGAAATAATACGGTAGAGCAGTCAATTAAGTGAAATAATACCGTTTAAAAGTATTTAACATATGAATACTAAAATGTTTTACTACTATTTTTAATACAGTAAAAGTGTAAATTGTAAATTATAAATTACAAAAATTGTTTTTATCCAAACATACGAGTTTTCCTTCGCTTGTTAACTATGTGAAGGGAATATATATATTTTTAAGAACAAAATATATATTTCTTTTATAGTAGCTTTTTATTTCTACAAAATAAGTTTTAACAAATATCGTTTACAATTTGTTGTACAAATGTAATTGCTGGTAGTATATATACATATAATTAAAAATCACAGTCATTAAATGTGTGTTTGACAGAACTTAATAAACTATGTATGCCACATAAACTTTTTCAGCACAGGTGTTAATATTTTTTGTTGAAATTGTATTTTGTACAACTTTAAGGCATAAAAATTAAACAGCATAGTTCTTAAAACATCAATAAGAACAGTAACAAGTGTTATACCAGTTTAGTTGTAGTTTGTATGTTCTGTTCTTCGTATTGAATGAATTTAAACAATATTTTGACTTTCTATTTTGTGTATAAACGTTTGTTTAAATAAATGAACTTTAACTAAGAAAACTGCTACATTCGAATTAGATATTGCATAATATTTTATGAAATGAATATCTTTTTCATGTGTGCAAATCATATATATAATAAAGAATTATATTGGTTAAAAGACAAATTTGCTGATATTATAATACGTTAATCCTACACTTAGATGTTTGAAAAACTGCGTAAATTGTACTAATAAAACGATGATCAATAACTAATATACCATGTAGCATATTTCTGTTACAACATTACATTTCGTATTAATGTAATTCTGGAATTAGTCCTTAATGTATTCCCTCAAGAGGACTGAAGCTTTTGTATCGATATAGTTCTGGTCCCCCGTAACCATAAAGTAAGCGCCCTCTTCCATTTTCGTCGTAATATGGATATCGATACTTGGGCCTGTTCATTGAAAAAAGTAATGATAAATATTAGACATATGTATTTCTTAACTTTTGTGAATGTTTCTATATCATTTTTAAACACAAAATATTGTAACTATAAATACTACATATTTTTTATTTCATACGTGCTACGTTTTTGCAGTTTGGACAAGTGTTGTACAACGTTCCATTTAGACAAAAATTGTATCGTTTTAAATGTTTTACAACACGTATTCTGAAAATTTACTTTAAAATTATATAATTATTATATTGATGTTATTTATTTGTTACAGTGTTAAGTTAAAGGAACTTTGATGATCAGTTTACAAAAAAATAAATGACATTCCCAAACGGTATTTATATAATTTTAATGAAATTTATACATGTTCAATTTATTCAGTTTTATACTTTAGATATACTAGTATGCTATTATATTAAAGTCAATTCTTTAAATGCTTGACAATATTTCTTTAATAAAGCATCAAAAATTATACAAATTGATTGCGTTTGAAAAATTTTGTTTTTCACATGTAAATGTTATACAAACAATTAGTATCATCATAATAATAAATTTGCTTGGAACTCTTTATAAAGAATGAATGTCACGTAAATAAATAAAATAGATATAAAATATAATAAATAAAAGTATAATCGATAAAACACGACTTGCTTATAACATTTAAATGTTACAAATGTGCCATGTTAATAATTATTCATATTAAACGTTGTAGCATAAAATTATACATTCTCAGAGTAGAAATTTTCACGTTTCACGTTTTATCTGTCAATGTGTGTATGTTTTTTCTTAATGTAATTTACATAGAGTTCAATAATTGCCATTCTGATTTAAACGTACAATTTCAACATGTTTTTGTTTAAAAAATATCTGTTAAGTATTATTTTTAATAATTTACAATCGTATAATTAAAATAGTTATAAACATATCTCATTACAGACACTGAAAGTGAGAAAATGAAAATAGATAAAAATAAGAGGTGTGAATACTATGCGTGCGCGCACGTGTGTGTATGAATATACGCTTTATAAGCATATAACTTTTGCACATCGACTTAAAAAGTATAAATTGAAGGAAGAAATTTCACTGCATTTTTCGTAATTATTTTTTTTTTGACTTTTATTTTTAGCGTTTTTGAGAGGAAAGAATAATCTTTATCCAAGTTATTTCAGAACTGCATTTCTAGAGAAACACACTGCCGATATCACGAAATAACTATAGTGATTCTAGTGTTTGCTCATTACTTAATGTTGAAATATTGACATCTTTTTCATGAAATATGTTTCACGTTAACATTTGTTGAAAAGATGGAACTTTTTTAGTTATAGAATACTGTACTGTATAATTTTTCTCATTAAATCTCTAATAAACTATACTAACAATCACAAATAATGTAACGATCTGTACGAAAGTTGACGTCAAATATGTTACTTATATTCAACTTAATTTGAGTAATAGTCGTACAATTGTGCACAGGAATGATTATACATTAAGTTAAACTACGAATTGAAGTTTTCACCTGATAATCGCTGTTTAGAATGTAATTTGCGTTAATGACTTGTGGTACGGATACTAACAATGTTAAGAGAAGTGAATGAAATTTGGATGAAAATGTTTGAACACTTTATGAAGCTCTAAATAATTTATTAGGTCTACTGAAAAGTTTTGTCCGTGTGTGAAGTTGAAGAAAGTATGAAAGTGAAGGCATTTTTCAAAAATGGTATTCACAAATTACCATTACGCTGGCAAGAAGTCATGAGTGAAAACGGAAATTATATTGTACAATAAATATTGTTAAATGTGTGAAAATGTATTACTTTCTGTATCTTCACAAACGGATAGAACTTTCCGGTAGCCCTAATATTTATTAGATACTTGCCTCTCGAAATATTGAAAATTAGGGGCCCTTGGTTGTGAAAACGTGGCTTCAATCTGACAAACTACAATCGCCAATATTACAACGATTACCGTAGCAATTAGCTGTAAAATGATAAATGTAATCGCTACATTTTTAGCAACTACGATATATTGTCACTCACAGTTAGTTATATAATCTATTTGTGTGTATACACAAACATTAATCAGAAACATGCCTCGATTTTCATGTTCATAACTCTACAGAATCTACATCATAAATATTATGTATATATTAAATAAATTGCAATAAAATTTTAAATTCTCTCAAAGAATTCTTGCTTTGTTGCAGGTAATAAATGCAAGTATGTTTACGTATGTAGCGATAATAAAATAAAATGTTAATCACCATCGCTTAACAATGTTCATGTATTTTAATTAAAAAATTATCGATGTATTTATTTCTGAATTATTTACTATAGTATAATTATGTTTCGTTTCCTGCTCGTTATAAAGTAGTTCTATTAATGTGATGTAAAAATGCTAAGTTTTTGGAATATAGGCTTTTATAAATCAAACAAAAAAAAGTTTCAAAGTATGTACAAAGTTTATTTTCCTTACTAGCTTCTTAATGATTTATTGACGAATAATTCTATACTTACTTTTGTTGATTTCTGCATTATTAAATATTTCCAATAAATTGTTTATTATCACCTCTTTGAATTTGCAAATTGCACTTTTCACAGAATGATTAAAGCAAAGAAAGAAAGAAAAGGAAATGCTCGCAATAACGGTACTGTACACAGGTGAAAATATAAGAAACACGAGCAATCTAGGACGTTCAAAAAGAGACTACTAGAGACTACTTTCATTCCTCGAAGAGATGCAACATAGTTCGCTTAACAATCAAATGATCATAAAACTGAATCCTTGTACGTTGGAACTTGACCAATAGCGTTCAACGTTCAACTGTAGGTCGCTTTACGTAAAAGTAAAAGGAAAGTTGCGGTTGAAAGTGAGGATTTGGATAAGTGTACGTTTGACAGATATACATTACACTACGTGGTTTCAGTCACGCGACTTTTACCGTGCAAACAAGTGTAACCTACGTATATACTTTTTTCGAAGAAAGCATTAACAATTTACTTAAATGGTATTTTATTAATTATTCTTTATTTGAATCACTTTTCTAACAGATGCACTAGAGGTGTGATTATTGTACGATCACGTAATGAATCAATGAAGTGATACACTTTCACATAATCATAGCATTAATACCTGGATTTTTATTTTCATACATTGTTACACTTTTACACCATTGTTGTGATACATTATTACGTTATACAATTTTAATCGTGCACAAGTGATCATGAATGACTTACGAAAATCAGTTTTATCATTATTTTATTGTGAATGGATTAAAATTATACTATAAATGAACAAAATTATTGGTTATGAAATATTGTTGATTCATTAATTCGAAATAAGAAAATGGAGTAATTATGTTGACATCAGAATAAATTGGTATGCGTGTGTGCAATGAAGTCAAGTATGAAAATGTTTCAGAATCATAGTACATCACAGTACACTCATGTACAATCGTATTCTAATGTATTATTTCTGTATATGAAATTTAAAAACTTCTTTCCTTTTCAACTTTTCGCAAAGTTCTACAGTAATAATATTTATTTCTCAATCTTCATTAATATAACTGTAGAAAAAATATATGGATTTTATTTCAATATTTATATGTTCATTAATGAATTGTACTTATTATTTATCATTTACCATGTTTCACTAATTCTGGCGGAGAATGTATGCTCAGTACTTACGGACTATTTTATCAAAAATAAAAAGGTCTCACAAACTGTTTCTATGAATCGTAGATTTCTATGAAAGCTTGTATCATATAATGTTGATGAATAGAATATTATTTAAATATTGTATTTAAAAGCGTACTAAGTTTTTTAAAATTTAAATATGTCATTTATGTACAAAACTGTGTAATAATAATATTAAAAAAAAATTTACTGCTTTGCAAAATCAGCACCTAAACCCAAACGTCTAATTAAATCCATTCCTCTTTTGCCATTTTCTTTTTCATACTCAACTCTTCTTTTTTGTCCCAACAATGGATCTAAATCCCATTCTGTTTTCTGAAAAAAAGTTATCAACATGGATAAAATATTTACAAGTGACAAATTTACGTTTTTCTGCATGTGATTTTTAATGTATCAATTTTCAATATAAACTATAAATGTCGTTGTACTTAGATGTATATTACAGAGTATTGAAGAAGCATAATATTTAACAATAAATTACATAAAATAGATAAATCAAATAAATTGCTTCCTTTCAATTTCTAACGTAATTACTAATATAATGACAATGCTTTGTTTTTGTTATACATTGAACGTATCTTCTTTATTACACAGCACAGTGTC
>JABFPT010000711.1:2631-15003 GCA_022817245.1 Nixonia krombeini | reverse complement strand
GATCCGTATGACATTAATCAAACAACAACATATACTTTTCATTAATTTACATAAAAATGGTATTTCCGTTTTCTGCTTCTGAACGTACTAAGTCGACTTTTATGAAAACAAAACTTCTTCCTAGAATAAGAATGACAAGTATACTATTCTGATTTAATGAATTAATAAACATTCGCATGTTAAACATTTACCTGCGATACTGTTCTTTGAATATCGACTTCAAAAGTGTTTTTAATCAATAGTAGCATTTGTATTGTCGTACTGGAAAAATTGAAGTAGTTAGTAAAAATTCATAAACACAATATTTGATAGCCAAGTCGAAAATCACAGTTTATAATGATGCGAACGTGACCTCAACATTTGGAAATCAGTTTGAGACCGAAAATATACGACATGTCAGTCAATGCAGTTTTATCCGAGATATAACCCGACAGTGAGATCTGGTAGCGCATACACGGAGAAATACATCGTCGCGCGTGTCTGTTTCGTATTTATGAGAGATGAGTGAAATTAATTCCCGGCCGACGTTACGAGGCCTCATAATATCACGTCGTAACTCTTCGACGCAATCGGGCTTATCAGCCTGACAGTCGTGTTTCAATTAGACCTATGGGCAAAAGTCTTATCCTCGACCCAACGCCGATACATGATAATCACACAAATGACGTTCGGTTAATGCACACAGCATTTGCATGTAGCATATTTGCCGAAATTCCGGATCCAACGAGCCTTCGCGAGATTCGTACGATCGGCGACATGTTTAGTCTGCCATTTTTATCAAGCCCCTCGCGAGGGCCGGCTTTGTGAACGAAGAAGAGGCGCGACCTCCGTGACTCGACAAAGGGAAACGGCGAAAGTCGTATTGGAATAAAGAAGCTACTCGAGGTGCCGCAACTCCAGTTGCCTTCTTTTACCCCTGCACGGCTTTCATCTCGCGAGGCGCGATCTGCCCTATCGACATCTGCCGTTCAAAAATGCTCAAGCGAGCGCGGGGTGAAACCCCGGTTACGTGGATCGGGCGGTTGCGACCGCCGCCATGTTGCCACACACGAAAATACGGCGAAAGTTACCTCGGAGCGTTTTCACGATACCTCGACCTCGACAAAAGTTCCGTGGACGATCGTAACGCTACGGAGGTCGAGGTTATAAAGTGGTAGTCGTAAAGCGAACCACCACACCCTGACCATCCTAATCCTTGGCTAGACTATAAGTTTCACTTCGTAAGGCTCCCCGCGCGGCGGGAAGAATCGTTATTTATGACCACTGAAATCGATACCCCGGCAAATCAATTATGAAAATACAGCTGGGGCCTCGTCACGACGCTCGGGGCCTTTTCCTCGACTCCCGAGCGCCCGGCTGTTCACCTCTTCAAGTGTGGCATCGTTTGTCACTTGGCGCTTCACGTTTCCTTGAACCGATTCTACACTCTTCTTCCTTCCTTCTCGCTGCTTCCTCGTTCGTAACGAAAAATCGCACGATAGAGACACTTCGTTCGAAGAAGCGTCGCGGCGACGCTTATTTTAATTAAAACAATCTTCGTTGTTTTCGGCACGATCCGTAAGAAATAATTGAAACGGCGAGTCGGCGAGTAAAGACAAAAAAGTGGACACCGATAAAACTTATGCGGTGCACGTAGCCAGGCAAAGATTAAAATGGGCAGCGCCAATATGCATACACAGCGCGTGTCGCGCGGTTAAAGGCCGCACGAGACTTTTTACATTTTTACGGCGTCTCTTCATCCATAAATCAGGACGTCGGGCCATAAAATGCGGAGGCGTCCGCGTCCCGGTGAAACTCGTGGCAGCGGTTCGTGTACCCGGCCGAAGTACCTTGGCGGGGTGCCTCCTCGCCCGCGTAAGACATTGCGACATTTTGGAGCAGAAATGAAGCCGGTTCGTCCCCCGTACCTGGATTTTACCTAAGCCCTCGTAGGTCGTGACAACTACGGGATTTCAGGATTTCCGGGAATTCGGGCTGAAATGTGCCTCGGAACAAGGCGGTATCAGGAAGCGTTTAAAATAGGCATAATGGTCGCTTTGGTTTCGAGACAGGTGCATTCCAGCCTTTTTTTATCCCGTTCTTCCTTTATACAATCTTGTTAAGTACTTGCAAATATTAATTTTTTTTTATGTATTTGACGACAACCCATTTGACAAATATTTTGCACTTCTCTTGCCTTGTTGAAAAGAGATAATTTGAATAGTTTTCGACAGAATATCATGAAAATTATTTTTTTATTGTTTACAATATACGAAATTAATGTGGGTGTATTTGCAAATTGATTAGTCTGTTGTTCACTCGTTTGGGACAGCTGAAAATATACATTCTCTCACACCATGTATGCATAACTCATTTCAGCCAGACACATAATAAAATGCTCATTTTCTTGCTTTAAGCGAAAATTCTTTCCTTTACCTCTTAAATATATTGTCTATTATATGTTTGTATATTGTTAATAGGTCGTTTGTAAACGTGTAATAAACGTATACCTGTGAAACTCAAGTACACATTTCTGAATCGTATTCTTTTCACGCAATTTATTTCGTATTTTCCAACCGTAGCACAAAGGATATTCAATGCTAATACTCCAGTGAACAGTTTCTCTCATTAAAAATCTTAACCCGCGGACAGTTTCGTTTAATGAAACAAGCCACTTATTTGATACTAGTGTTTAACTTTTTTACGGCAAGTTAAGAAAGTGAAACGTTAGTATTATTGGTTGTGCGTAGATGAAATGATGTTAATATTTAACTTTTTTCGAAAAAGTCGTCGAAACTAAAAAAAAGGAAGATATTATTATTATTATCAGTGGTAAATGTATATTTGTCTCTAAGTGTACGAACGTGACGAATAGAAGTGTGTAATGTTAAGGACTGTCATAAACGTTTGCTTTTCGCATCAAGTGCAGAACCACATTTTAAACCTCATTATGCCACGACGTATATGTTACAATCCGTGGAAAAGATTTTCACCTGAGCATTTCTCGACATTCTGCACGACTTGTACGTAGGACCCCCCGTGGTTACCATAAACACGAGGAATACGAAACTGGGTCATTTCTGTCTGATGATGTTCGTCTTGTCACCTACTAATGGCTCGGACTCACGACGTTCCTTTCATGCCACAGTCCACAATCTTTCAATTCAGCGATTTGAAAAGCGCCTTTCTTAGGCGTCAATGCGAACCAACAGGGAATCATAATTCTTTTTATCTCCTTTTCACGATGAATGAGCGAACTTATAAGTCCGAAAATCGTCTAATCCAATGTAAAGCATTTGACATCTCCATCCATTTGCAGAGAATATTATTTTCGAATTTCAGAAAAAGAAGAAGAAAAGAAGAAAAAAACGACGCACCTTTATTTTTTACGGTTTTCTATTGTTGGGCACATCGGAAATAAGACAATGGCTGCGATACGTTTTTTCTTATTTCTCGGAAAAGCCTTTCGACGCGTCGAAAGCGAAATCACATTAAGAAAAAGTTCATTTACGAACCATTAATTTCTGGACGTCGTGCGCACGCATTGCCACGGTGCACGTGAAATTCATTGGACCTATTTAAAAACTAATACGTAAATCACCTTAGTCGTAGTAATTTTCCAGATTACATCGCATCACCCCCGTAATTAACTAATAGCCCAGCTCCGCGAAAGTGCAAGTCGTTTCGATGAAAAATCATTTTCTCCTGCCACAGATTACATCACTGCGGCGCGCGCGAAGAGGAAACTTTGTTTTCACGCCGGCGGAGGACAATGCTGCTGAATCATCGTGGACGAGAAGAAAAAAGAAGTTTTACTCGCATTTATATCAATCTTTTCGAGAATCCGATAAAGGCGTGTAAATGTTTTTACGACGGTGTTTCCAGCGTTAATAACGGCGCGAAGTCGCGTCAATCGGCTCGACGTTATGCGCCGGAATAAAATAATAATCACAGCATTGTGCTTGGACAAAGCGTGTTTGAAAGCGGGAAAATTGTTTAACGCATTTGTTATTGTCGGAATGAAGTAGGATTATAACGTGTAGTATAAAGAAGGAAGAAAAGAAAGAGCTATTTGGGGGGTTGGGGAAGGCTGGCGCCTCGGCTTACAATGAGCCCCGAGACACCCTGTCGCACCCCCATGAAAACGTCCTTCGGCGCAGGTAGTCACATAACTTTTGCCAGGCGACTGTGGCGACGCATACGATCGCCCGAGAACGAGAGAAAAAGAAGTTGCGAGATGCGCGACAGAGACGGTTAAGGGTCTGAATTATGATGACTCGTCAGCGATTTATCGAGGTGCGTCTCTCTAACGGTTCCCTTGCCCACAATCTTCGAAATCTACGCGGAACAACCTAGAAACACGGAGGCAGTCGTCTGAATGCGGAATTAACTCTCGGCTGATGAGCAGTACCTTTTTCTCTCACTTTGTACTACCTTCGGTAAATTACATTGAGATGTGACGGAATTTTCGGCGCCTTTCATGTCCCCGACACGTTTGTCTCAATGAGGGGAGGGGGGAATATCGAGTCAGAGGTTGAATAAAACAAAAGGGACTTCGTTTGTACGTCGTTTTTATCGAGTCTGCAGGGGGAACGGTTTCCTACAAATTGTCATCTTTGGTTACACGTTTACAAGCGTAACTCGACGGAAGAATGAAAACAGTCGTATTTGTATCTACGAGTACACTTCAAAAGGCCTTATACGATACGCTTTCTGTTTTATAAATGTTGTATGTTGGAAATGAGAAGGTTATTATTATATAGTTCTTGCACAGATAATAACATTGTTGTTCCTACTTCACATTTAATTGTCGTCATTGACTGTAACATGTTTTTTTCGTGACGATAAAATTTCTGTGTTTGTGAAAATGTAACATATTTGTATACTTAAGTAATTATTGTTACATTCAATAAACAACTTTTACTATATCGCTGAGATATTCGGGCCGTTTAAATTTACGCGATTTCCCTTCTTGACGTTGTTACAAATGCTTGGTGTTTCTTCGTTGCGATAGCATTTCGGATTCGTCAAATCTCGAATTTGTCCCCAAATTTTATAATTAGAGTTTCATCCAATTTCGAGTAAACTCGATTGCGGAGGCAACGCTGTTCCCGAACAATACCCCTAATCTTGCCGAACAACGTCGTTAACTCTCGTTATCGCAGGCGTAAACGTCGAGACGGGCTTTTGAGCGCGCGGCGCTGTCGACACGCGGGAAAGGAAACCGATAAACCGACCGATTTTCAACGCGTTGTAAAGAAAGGCGAGTCTGCGACTTATCTGCCTACACCTTGTTTCCCGATCCGGCCGATGTTCCGCGACAAACGACACGGATTAGATAATCATTCTAAACAGGAACCGACACGTCCATCGACCACTAACATGAACTATTAGCCACCGTACGAAAGCGGCAAAGGGATCGGTGACCAGATTTTATCCTCGACCGTTCTGAACGTGTCCGATCGACGCCGATATCATCGGATAAAAAGAAGAAATTTTATATCCCCGGCAGCCGTAAGTTCAGTTCGTCTCAGCCAGTCTCTATCACGATTAATCACCGAGCGCTCTCGAACTCGTGAAAAAAGAAAAGAGACAAAAGACGAAGGAAAAATCGAGGCACGACTCTGGCAGACGTGACGCGTCCCTGGGCGCCGTTGTTTCCCGACATTCCACTCCGAACTAACTCAGCAACCCTTTCGCCTGCCTGAATTATCATAAATCTTCGGGATGAGCATTTCGTTACAAAAGCGAGGAATTCTCACCTCCCATCGTTCTCTGTTATAAGAACGAGCGATCGCGTTGCACGACATTTGATGAGAGACTGAAAGGAAATGGAGACGCAGGAGATGGGAGAGGGGTGAAAGAGTTGAGAAATCTGAACAGGCGTTTATTTACAGAAATGTCCAAACAACTCGCGACGGCGGGAACCTGGCGTTTCTCGAGGGGTCGAAATTCGGGCAGTATCTCCTGTCGGGATCATCGCACGACAAATGGCGCACCTTTTCCTCGCAGTCCGTGCACAATGACGAGGAGGCAGCGTTCACTTTGCCGTGAAACGTCGGGCCAGATTTCGCGAGGCGCAGAAAAGGCGAGGAAAGTGCGCCGGAGGAGTCTTATCAAGCTAGCATCGACAGTTCGGGGATTCACCCCCGCTTTCCCCTGCTTTCGGCTTTACCCGCCTCCCCTTCCCGGCATCTCGCTTCGTCGTGTCAGCGAACTCGACGCGTCTTGCCGCTTTTCGGCGATGACCGTGCGCGAGCGCATTTCCTCCAAACTCAGGCCCTCGACGGGCACTCCGGCTCCATCAAGATAGCCGCCAGCCGGCTTTGTGCACGCGGACACATTGTGCCCTGTACATGCCCCGGTGCATGTCTTACGTTTCGAGCATGTTTCCCGCTCGCGGGATGTCGCTCTCGCAGCATCGTGCAGGCGCGTCGGTACGACGTTCGATGAAACTGGAGCGCTGTTGACGTTTTCAATTCCGCGCATCGGGACACATCGCATCGTCCTCGCGCACGCAATACAAAAGGGGAGAAAGAAAACACGACGCGGAATGCGCGCTGTTGAAAGGGAACGTACACCTTCAAATTCCGTCTTTCTGACCCAATCGGGCCATTCAACCTTGCGTTCGGTACAACGACGACACGAGTCTCTCGAATTTGACGATTCGTCCGACTGTCGTAGCGCATTCCTCGCCTCGTTGCGCGACCCACTTAACGAAATTGTCGACTCGCGATCTACGACGCACCGTCGCTGCCGCCGCGTACCTCCGAGACAATCCCGGCTCCTAAAAGGACGCCCATTGAGGACGCTCGTCACGGCGTGCGACGTCGCGATACTTCCGAAGAATGAGTGGCCGAGTGTCTGTCGTTTGTTCTGTCATTCATCGGGATGCATGTGCCTGAATACCCGGATAAAATTGATCGCCGATAAAGCCCGGCGTGATCGATCGACGATGAAGGGAGCAAAGTCGAGGCGACGGCCCGCTCACGGGAAAGTCAGCGTGCGCTGCTCATGAGCTTCGCTACTTTCAACCCGAGATTCAACTTCTTATTGCTCCCCGGCGCATAATCGCGATTCCTTCGCGACGTCGTTCAGCCGTGATGATACAGATATGTAGAAAAATCGTTATCGTCGCGAACACCGATTTTCCACCGTTAGGTTCCAACATGATATTTCATTTCATGAAATTCTATTTTAATTACGCAATTGTTACGCAGCTTAATTATTTCGTGGAATTCGGTTAAATGGCCGGAGATAAAAAGGAGCCGTTGATTTGTATAAAAATCCAGTTTGTAACACCTGTTCGGTGCGAGAAATGGCGGAAAGGAGTGTCGGTACATTAGCGTGATTACAAGGAGTAACTGTGACTCTTTCTTTTTCGATCCCCTTTTTTTTCTCCCCGTGTATTTCGTTTTCCGGACGGTCCTGCATTTTTTCGCCCGGCTTCGGAGAGTAGCGGCCATAATAAGATCCTGACACGCGTCTTCGCGGCACAAAAAGCAACCTACTATTTAGAGAACGGGCTCACGAATTCCTCCTAAGTGGTCCTGACTCTGCAAGAATCTCGTCATCGCACTCGTCGAATGCTCGCACCCCCCATCGCGTCTCTCTTGCGCCCATAGCCTTACCTCTCGCCTCTTCTTCCTCTCACCGGTAATCGATTGGCCGATTATCTAACCGATTATCTGCGATATATTTGTTTCCAAAGTTCGACACAGATGTGCTCGAGGAACGATATTATTATTTATAAGGAATTGCCGTTCGTGATATAAAGTGAACCGCGAACAATTGTGCGCTGTTTTCACCCCGTACTGAGAAAAATCAATGTGAAAAAATGACAGTCTTGTAATTGCACATTAATGATACACATAAAAAAGCACAATAACTATGTACCCTAATTTATTTATTTTATTGTCGATGCCGGCTGAGTTATTTAATTGCCCCTATTTTACTTATTTTTTTAATTACTGCAATTTGTATGGTTTCAACACATTTTTGCGTCTACCAATAATAATAGTTCTTATACCTGCAAATTCTCAGTTTGGTATTCACAAATAGCAGTTTCTCATCCGAATTTCTTTTGCTGGATATTTACTTCCGTTAATTACAAGGGAACGATCGGTTTTTGGTAAATTAACCAACTTTTTTCTTTCCTTTGTAAATTTACAACGTTTTACTTTTCCCGATTTTTGATTCATCGTGGAAATGGTTCTATAAACGTAAATTACTTTCCGAAATCGATAAAATGTTTATCAATTTGTCACTCTCGCGTAGCCAGATTAGCTCCGAAGTGATTTTATACTACGTCCGATTCGTCGATAACGCAGAAGCTCCCTTCTAGCGGAGAACAAGATAAGAATGTTATCAAAGCATTTGGAAATAATCCGGCATTAATTCTAATCGCACGGGCAATTTATCTGCGAGCGCGAGTCTCTAATGCGAGAGCCAGCCATGAAGACGCGGGAGTCTGAAAAATCCCGTTGACACTTCGCGCACTCGCCTCGATTCGAAAATATTTGTAGCTATCGTACGAACATTGTACACATGTTAATTTACTTTCTTATTTTGTAACAGAAAAAATATACACATTATATTGTATATATTCACTATATATCATAAATAATTTATATTATATTATGAAATTTGTAGGTATATCATATACATTAATTTATATAACGTTACATTTAATTTGTTTTTCCCGATTTTATTTATTTATTTGCAATCACTTGATGGTTGAATTTACAATTTATACCTGCGAAGAATCTCATGCAACAATCTGTATTTTGTTTCCTGTAAAAATACGGAAGTTGAATAAGGATAAATAGCTTGTTTGTAGAACGTAATTTGAGAGGTTTTTCATAAAATGCGCATTATAAAACAATTTTAAGGCACGTTATATAGTTCTGTCTGACTTGTTATTGCCCCCCATAAAAAGGCATTGTTGGGAAACGTAGTAATGCGTTGTGCAGTACGGATTATGCCGATCTTCTGGTCGCATCGCCGAAAACTATCATTAGCTTGGGTTGTCGAGCGGTAATGAACCGAGCGTAGACGTCTAGACGGCGGCGAGTACACAAAAGGTATGACACCGTACTTAAAGGTGTTATATTGGCTGTAATTACCCGAACGGCCAATGGGAAATCAAATAGATGTTTGGAAAGTGCTTCGGGTGCAATACGCAAGCGACACATTAGTTTTCTCTTAATCGCACCATCTGTCGTTGATAGACATCTTAACTCGTTTTTGGAAATGAGTGTACAATGGCGATGGGGCGTTTTTGCCTACGTTTGTACTTTCCACGCAATGCCGTTTGCTACCGTTTTCACGAAATTTCACACGAACGCTTTCCATTAGCTGCATTTCGCTCGTTGAATATTAAACAAATTGATAATACCTCATTCGTATTTGTTGTGCAGCTGACGGACGACGTCGCGTAATCGACTCTTCATCGGACAATCGGATCAACGGGGATTAGTCGTAGAACGTTCGGGAACAACGCTATATTCCCGAGTCAAAAACTTTCATTTTTCAGCCAATGCGTCGACTTTCCGTATTCTTCACGGGTGGGATTTAAACGTAATGGAAATCGAAACGTCGATTAGACCGTTAAACGGAGCGTGCGCTGGCCGATGGAACCTGGAAACGCCGAAAGCCGCGATATGCATTTGTCGAAATAAATCTTCGATAGGGCGGCGCGCGCGTGACAGTGAACAACGCGGCTGAAATACTTGGCGCGTTTCACTCGGGCGGCGACAGTGACGAAATAAATAGCGTATATTTACTCATCGGATTGAAAAAAAATGGTAGAGAAAAACGCAGCGGCGTTAAACGCCTGAAATTTATCACCGTCTGCATAAATGTGACCGGCGAAATAAATGGCGAAGATTTGCGATAACCGAATTGTGTCGCCCTTCCGTTGATCAACTGTATCATGCGATAATTCACGTTTCAACGCGCTACACCTCACCTAATTAACCTGGATCTCGATCTTGTTCCTATTTTTTGCGTCGCGGCAGCCGATTTTTCAAAGCGGCCGGGACTACTGACTACGCATTTCGCGCCGTCAACCAGCCTCGCGTTGGCGACGAGGCGCGTTTCCTACGCGACTGCTTCCGATTCGCGTTATTCCGCTCTATCGCGAATGAGGAATCGGGCTCTATCGCGACGGGCAGTCGCGAGGAACAAAAGGAGAAAGTTTATCTAAAAGAGACCCCGAAGGGACTTCCTTTCCGCTCGCTTCTCGTGCCTACGCTCTTTTTTCCCTCGTCTGTCGACCGCTTTCCCGCATCCCGAGTCCGCTTCTGGTTCAACCGCTCGCCTCCCCAGGCGTCGTTTCTTTGCCCGGGACTCTGTTATCGCGGACTCTCCGGTCAACGGAAAAAAAGCCAAGGGATGAAGGTGTAACGTCGTACCCTTCGGCGAGTAAATCGTACCAAATTTGCTTCTCCGCTGTTAATACGTGTATTTGCGGCGAGTTTGTCGTCAAATGGTCGGAATAGCAGGAGTACGCGAATCCGACTTGGCGATTACCATCAGTGAGAAGAATAACACTCTTCTTTCTGCAATGAATGTTAATTCTATTGTACATCGCGTGACAAAGGTTAGGTAGATCTTCGGCATGGTTTTTATAATGTTATCGCACAATTATACAGAGTTCACAGCTCGCTCTTTCGCATATCGCGTCCCTTCTCGAGTACATAATGCAAACAAGGGATCCATCTGTGGCAATTAAAGGCGAGAGAAGTGGTCAGCAGTCTAGATTCGAATCGCGTCGTGTATCCGGCCGCGGTGTAACAACGCGAAATCGAAGCTCGTTTTCGGTGTCGAGCCGCGAAGAGGATAGCAATAAATAACGCGGAGAGCGTAAAAATGCAAACGTCAGGTAAAATCCGGATAGGCGTACACGCGGTAGTGCCCTGACGAGGGCGTGCGGGGAGGAAGGAGCGCGAGCGAAATAGAGAAGGCGATATGAAGGGAGAGGGGAAGGGAGAAGGAGCGAGCGAGCGCCGCGGGGACGCTGAGAAAGGAAGTAGAAGCGAGGGGGAGCGAGAGGGTGGATAAGAGAAGCGGCGGGAAGGAAAGAAACGGAGAGGAGAAACAAGAGCGGTAAAAATGAATCGATAGGCGGAGTTTTTCGCGACGCACCGCGAGGAGGCGCTGGGGTGGGGAGCGATAGGCGGAGTCTGGCTGATTTAGAGCCGCCATTTTGTGATAATGTACGAGAGGGGGCATGCCTATCTGATTGGCTGATCTACGGACTTGTCTCGTCCTGGACAAGCTTCTACAGATTGTTCGGTTGTACTCCGCTGGTACTCTCCAGCCATCCGGCAACGCCGCTACTTCGCTCCCTTCCCCCTCCCGGCTCCGACTCTCGTTCTAACCCCTTGCGCGGATGCCCACTCCCCTCCCGTCCCTCGCGCGAGCATACCACTCAGCCCCTACCGCTGACACTCAACCACACGCTAGTGTCGCGTAGCGGCAATGCACACTCTACGCTACGTCAGATCGATTCTCCTCTACGTCCGTAACGTCGCTCCTTGCCATGGATTTGTTTACAGCCTGTAACCGACGCAAGATGCTCGACGTCTCATTAACCGGTTGCGGAAATGTCGCAACATCTGTAAATTGTCGCATGATCATTTTTTACGAGTAAATCGTTACGTTGCATTTTTCTCCGCTACACTTTTTCAGCACGACGTATTTTGCTGCTGCTGCAGCGGCAGGCCTGCGTCATTCTCATAAACCGTAACGCAACTCTCGTCCCGGAATATGTCACCGCGCCTTCAACGAGTCCTATTTCGCGCGTGCAGACGCGGAATCATTCTTTTCATGCCCGTTGACACGACCTACGCCAACCTGTAACTCTGCCAAGGCGTGTTACGTCGTCGCATCTCTCGGTCAGATTTCAGACTTCAGATTTCGAGGAGCGTATCTTAATCGTCGTATCTCATCTAGATAGACCGCGCTATCAAGATTAACTCTCTGCGAGGGTATATATAGGTAATATATCTTGGGTGGAATCTTTTCGCGGGAGGCACGTGGCACGAGCTCTCGTTTTCCAGATTCGATCTAAATTCGGGACTCTCGTATGGGTGTGTACGCGTGCATACACACGTCCGTACGCCGTGTCTAACCACGGCCGTTCATTCATCGGCTTCGTACAACGGCCGCCGCGCTAATGTGTCCTCGCGTGCTTCTCAAATCGCTCCGCTAACATCACTTTTATCATGCTTCAGATGAAATCTCGACTGTCCCTTCCAACGGGAACATTACTTTAAACACCGCAATCAGATGTTTGATTATCCGCACAACAGGCTTACGCGCATTTTACACGCTTATTTCGTTAATTAGTCACCGACGCGATTCTTCAATTTCACGAGCACGCGTTCG
>JABFPT010000709.1:19475-33949 GCA_022817245.1 Nixonia krombeini | reverse complement strand
AAGTTAAAACAAGTAATTATTACACCATCGACATATCCGGAGGTGTAGTTTATGCAACGACGAAGCGATGTAATAGCCCAAAGCTACGTAAATAGTTGAATATATCGGTCAGTTGATATATTTATATAAAATCCAGGTAACTGAATAGTTGGCATCGGTATTATTTTACTACTACAAACAGCGCATCGATAATTAAGACGCCGCTGTCTAACATAATCGCTCTCTCCTAAACAATCTCGCCTTGTTATTCAACATCGTCCATCTTGCGTGAAATGATCGATTGACCAAAAGGATAATCGTGGAGGCAAATTGCATTTCCATTACCGTAAGTTAACACGTTGGCCGCCGCGCGTGTTTCCAATAAAATCTCCTTCAGGCAATTTCTGTATTACTTTTATAACAATTCAATAATTTTATTACCTCCTGTGGAACATCTTTCCAAAACCTTCGTAAGTAGTCAATAAACGTCACCCGAATACAAGTGACGCGGCCCGATGAGAACTTTTGCTGTTCCCCAAATATGGGTGACAGTTAACTTGTTAAAGCCGAGTGTGCCAAACTCGTTACCTTTAAACAACGCTGAACAACATTTCCAAGCAACCTTAATGAAAGTGCAAAGGTAAAGGGCTATTGATTAGACGGAAAGAGAGATTTTGCCGCAGAAATGTTTGGGGAAGTAATCGGCGGATGTGCACGTTCGCGAAAGGATGAAAAAGGGAGGGGAGAGAGGACGGTCGTCGAGAGACGTCTGTTGAATCATCAGCGAAAGTATCCTCCGCTATCTTCCCGCGAATAAATTTCCAGATTCGATCATGGTCGATCCCTGTGGAAGAGGCGTGCCCTGTACGTGTTCGGTCGTGCGCGGGCTCTATCTCGCCCTAACCTACACGCGCAACGACCGTAGGACGCCGCCGCCATAGCCGTGGAGCCTGAGCGTTCACGTAATTAGCCTAAATCGCGGCTCGCGGGCGAGTTACCTCTGCCTGCGACATCTGCATAGCACGTGTCTCGTTAACCCGACTTCGAGTATCTTTACAAATTATTGTATCACCACCTTTTACGGATAAAATCCGTGCAAACGGATTCGCATGTGCTTACGGACGCTCGTGTACGATTATATACGATCATACGCGGATTTTCATTTAAATCCATTTAAATTCTTCCACATTTGTGTATAATTGAATTTCGTTTATATTTGCGACAGTATCGTTACACTCGCCTGTGCGCGAAATCAGTTCCACAGTCTATTACGAAAAAGCTCGTTCATCGTCCATTGAAATAATTATTAAGCTGGGCATTTTCTCGAAACGGGGATTAACTGGTGTGCTAGTTGCAAAATAATTCCATAAAAATAATTGTCCATCGCGTTTAATTGTCTCTAAAATAAATTTGACGATTAATTCGACGCACGCGTTATTTTTAATATGAGCACCGGCAGCAAAACGCCACTGGTGCGATTTCGTCGGCGAGAAGAAAGATCGAGTTGAAATTCCGCCGATGAAAACTGCTGTAATTGTAACGAACGTTAAAACCTCTCCACCGGATATTCTCTGATTCGAACGCTTTTGACGAATATGATTCTAGGATCAAAGTGGTAATCGACCTAAAACGATAAAATGGAGGAGCAATGGGAAAGAGCAATGGGAAAGAGCAACGAATGAGAAGAATGAAGAAGCCTTGTAATAAAATCGTAGTACGTATTGGCCGTGCAGTTTATTCACGCGAGTACCGGAATAACCGAAGCCAATCAGCGGCAGAAACGGTAGATAATGACGCTCGCAAGCCGCGGAGTCAGTCGAGACTGGTCGTTCTGTTAAGTATAAACTTTGATATTATTAACACTTATTATTTAGTCCCCTTTCAAATTGTTTTCCGCTGATATTATTTACCTGTTGCTATTAATCACGTTTAATACTGCAATTATTATCTTTAAACGTCCACAGATTCGTTAAAATTACGTTCAAATTGTTTATTCCGTAAACAACGCGATGCCTTCAATTAAACCATTATAATTTACTTTACTTACCATTATAACGTTGATTAAACTATTCCGGATTAGGTGCCAAACGTTAAACTTTGCGCGCAATGGATAAATTGTGGAATGGAAATAACGAGGTGATTATAAAAATATTTACGTCGTTCGATTCACATTTCCCCAAAATTCGGCAAATTCAGACACGCGCAATTGACGCATTGAATTATTCCATCCAAACAAGCCTTTGGTCGAGGGCAACGTAGCTACGCGTACAAAGCAGAAATTGCCTCGTGGCTAATGTCATGACATTGTATGCACTCGCTAATCGTAGCGCGAACCTACGTCTCGGCGTTTCGGAGCAGCCCTGTAATTCAACTAACGCGAAATGAGCCTGATATGAAACGGAAGCTGCGTCGCGTCACTACTTTGACGTAGTTCTTTGCTGCTGTATTGTGTATTTCTTCCCTGCTAAGTTGAGTATATTCTTGTAATTTTTTGTCCAAAAGTAAATTAGTAAATTAAAGTAAAAAATTAAACGTCGTTTGAAATAACGCATCTTTGTTAAAATTTGTTTTTCGAGGTTTGTTCCAGGGCAGCGGTACACGATTGAAAAATGTTAAATTTATGTAAGCTTATTTTTACTGCGTTATACAGTCAGCGGTTTTTCATCGGGACGCACCGTAACAAAGGAAGGCTCAGCTAGAATTCCATTTTCTTCTCATACCGAGTAAAAAATGCATCGCCTCCCAAAGTGGAACACGACGATGTTCGCCGGGAGATCTGGTGACCTTGAGCCGCAAACAAATGACGCGGGGGAGCTGGTATATCGGTACTGAAGAAGGATGCATCGGCGAAAGAAGGAGACGAACGAAACTAGATTCGAGGAATTCCGAATCTGGAGTATTTTAAATTAGAACCGCACTCTTGTTAATTTCCGCCGCGATTCGCTTATTCAAGCGTTAATCCTTTCGATGATCGCGAAACGAAACCGAAATTCGTTACTTTAGAACTATATTTTTCCGCCTCGCGATTCATCTGTCGTTTTAATATGTCGAGGTCTGACGACAAAGAGAATTTTCTGAAAATGATTTTCGACCAAGTGGGAAAACTATTTGTCGGATAAAGGAAAGGAATGGCCATGGAATGGCACCGTTCGTCGAAGAGGCCGAGTCGCACGAGACTCCGCGGCCGCTGACCTCCGCCCCCACTACACCCCACTATCTTCGCGTAGATGTATGCACGCTTACAGCGGCCGACTTTAATGGCGGAGGGAAAAGAATGAATCGCCCCAAAAGCGCGCTGCGGATACTTGCTAAATTTAGGCCGCTGATACCCGCTATTTTATTACTGTTCTAATATATACATGTATACGTGTTCTATGTTATATATTACATACAACATATTGCGTACCGTTTGCTATGCTTTACTAACTATTTTATGCCAGTAAAAATATAAAAGCGCTTACGCAAAGAACTTTGAATATATTCTAATTGCGTAATCTCTTTTATCACATTTTATTCACTTTTTTAGTTTTTATATTTTGTTAGAACGAGGTGGAAGGTTTTTACCGTTTCGTTAGTCTTGCGAGGTACTGGGCAGTGCACTCGAAAGATAGTCTGAATTACGATGAAAACTGGAACACATGTCTTATATCAATCGGTTTCGTTAACTACGGCGAACCATTAAATGAAAACCGTCCGAAGGTAATGTTACGGTCGAGTACATTCCAGTCTCCGAAATGCAGATTTAAAATATTTTCAACAATTTTATGAGGACGTTAAATTGAATTACGCTTTTGGATTATTTCATAGAGACTATTGCGAATTACAGATTTTGTTTCTATAACCACTCAACGGTCGGAAGTAGTCGTTTTTAACTAAGTCGTAAAATACATTGTTGAAATGCATATACAAAACGGAAATATTGTTTAAATATTATGTTTTCTACCTAAAAAAATACACGTAATATTTGCTATGTATTTATCACGTTTATTAAAAGATAAATTAACCTCAATATTGAACATATTTCAGAAAAGAGAACCGCAACTGCGTGTTTCAAATTGGCAAAAGGATGTACCAGTCTGTAGAGTATATACATATATATATATAATTTTGTATGTTTCCTGACATCAATTCTTTCCTGCTTATTTACAATGTTACATACTTTACATTTGAATTCCACAGGTATATTGGATTGGCAAGAAAGTAATTTCGGTTTTTATTGTGAAGTAAAATGGAAAAAAAACGAAACTACTTTCTTACCAACCCAATACATTGAGAAATACGCTATTCGAGAAACTCATGTACGTCCAAACGGAGCTCACGCACAACTGCTTACAATTGCACGTACACCATTACGTACACTAATCGTACACGGCAACAATAGTACGAAAGTGTCGCCGGTTGAACAGTATGCATACTTTGTCCGTAAAACCAGTAAATTACACATTCATTGTAAGCCGCACCGGTACTAACGCCGCAGCCATGTGCCGCGATCGTATGACAGTTTCATATCCAGAACGCGTTATACATCGCGGTGCATATGATAGCGCTGTAAAGTGCAATCGCACGAATGCGAGTGCCGAAGATGTCATGCAGTGTACGTCGGTGGGAGGAAGATCCCTTCCTACCGGAGCAAATGTCCAACGACCCAACTCGCAAACTCAGGGCTCGCCGTGCATTCTCTCCGGACTCGGCGTCCCATCTTTCCGTGCCTCCCGGTCTCGCACTGCCATTACTTACCGCCTCGCGTTCTATCTCCTCTTTTCCTCTGTCCCCTCTCTCGCCCCTCCCTCCCCGTCGCCATCCTACCTCCGGCATTCTCCGTAGCCGCAAAATCTACGCCAACTTGCACGTAACGCGTGCACAAAGGCTCGTGCATACGGAATATGCGCGCGACTGTGTTTATACGCGATCCATATATGAGTTTTATATAACAACCAGGACATTTCACGTGGGTCGCGCTTATTTCCCTCCTTCCTCGCCCACCGTCTGCCCCCCTTCACTCTCCCGCCGCTCCCCGCGCCGCCGCATCCTTCTTTCGTCAATCGTCGCGTCGTCTCGTCCGCAAGACGAGCGAAGCCGTTCTTCAGAAGACGATGCGAGAAAATAACGCGTCTGCCGCTGACGCGCTCACCTCCGGTGAATACGCGCCGGTCTCGACGAGTCGGGCGGGGAACGAAAGACCGGTAGAGGCTGTGCGTTACACTCGTTACTACTTCGCGAGACGAGGAGTACGCTGCAGATCGCGGGATTTCGCGTATGTGTCCGGAGGAGGAAGAAGGAAGAGCGTTCGTGGCGCATCTCGACTCCCTCGGTTTCTCGCGCACCTGTGCCGAAGACACAGGTAGGCACGGCGAACGCGAGGAAACGGAGGAAAGCCGGTGTGTAAGTCGACCCTCTCGGTCTCCGGAGCGGACCAGGAGTGGACGAATGCAGGAAGTTGCGTGGACGCGATAGCTCGCAAAGCCGCACGACACGTCTTTTTTTTCAAGTGGAAGGAAATATGCGTGACGTTGCGACATCGCGTCACGCCGTTTTGCATACATCCTAATCAGATCATATGTGGCGTTTCGCGTGTACGCATTGTTCTTCGTAGTATATTGAAATAAATGAGTCGTTTCTTATACGCGTAAACATGGCCGTGGTTTTTTCGTCGGGGAATGCAAATGGGTTGTTTACAATTTCGTATGTGCGATGTACTACTTACAAAAGTATAATCGCGATGTTATATTTTGTCTACATAGTAGCCGAGGTGTTATATATTGCATAGTGGTAAATAATTTCGTTCGATTCGGCGCTGGAAGTGGATTAATCGAGTTGGGAGTATTTTAGAGCGGTGGCGCGCGCGCGACTGCGGCGTAAAGTGTCGGGAATGAATACGGCGACCTGTGCGAGAGCAAGCGAGTGGCACGAGGAAAGAGACGCAGCGATTTCTCCGGCCGAGAAGAGGGCTAAGCTCATTGCATCGGGCTCACGTTCCTTCTGCGAGTTCCTTTCCTCCGCATTCTATGACTATCCCACAGTCGGTCATGCGTATTTGTCTCTGCGCCTAACTGCCAGCCTCGTCGTGTAACTGGTGCCCATTACACACTCGCCGCAACAACGCGTCGCGATTTTATTCAAATCATGCGCAGACGCTTTTTCTGCATTTGCATCTTCCTTTTTTCCTCCTTTTCGACTCGACGGGAAATCTCGCGAAAACTGAACATACACGAATTCGTACACGGCTCTTTATGCGCACTGTCTTCCTCTGCGACGAATTCCTCGATCGCCGGCACGCAAACGTATATTCGCGATTTTAACGCACATTTCAGAACACATTTTTTATGGGAATAGGTCGTCACGCATATTGACTGTACATAGTTTTCTGAGCGTTCGAAAAAAAGATAACTGGGTTTCTCGAAGCCAAAATCTAACGAAACGAATTTCTTCTATGCTGAATTTTCTGCATACTTTGCAATTTGTTAATTTAGTTCATCACAAAAATATTTGAAAAGTAACGTATATTTTTATTTAGTAAGTTAATTTGTGTGTTGGATAACCGTTTTTATGTGAATTCAGGCTGTTGCATATAAATATTCTACGTAATACAATGTCAATATTATTATGTAACGTGCTTTCTAAGTACGTGTAGACAGTGTATAATTAACACCTTCAAGTGTCAACGTCTGATAAACCGAGCGTTATTTATTCGTAATTATGTTCCTTGAAATTAAAGAAATCCTTGCAATGCAAACTGACTCATTCCGAGTTGAGATAATTTTCATACATTTCGTAGTAGAATGACGTTATATTCAGTTCATACATTCACGGTATATATAATACGAACAATTTAATATGTATTCAGTCAAATGTTATATGCACAGATTTCCTAAATTGACCTTAGCATACTAATAACAAATCCCAATTTACCAAGTAGTTCGTATATAGACTAAAAAATACGTCCTAAAAATATATCCTGAAGTATATCAGTTACATATTTTCAGTTCGTACTGAAAATTGTTTCAATATGTGGTTATATGTTATGTGTGTATTAAAATAATAATAACAATACTAACAACGGTATCTTACGTCCGTCGCAATGTCACAGGTGTGGATATGCAGCGAACACTTTTCAGGTGTAGAAAAGACCGGGGTAAGTTAATTAATTCCGATGAAGTTCGATAGAACTTGAGTGATCGGTAAACGGCGGAAATCGATCGGATCGCGCGCGATCCGCGTCACGTTTGCTCGGGGCGCTCCTGGGAAAATGTCTACGGCGTTCAAGGAGAACTCCGTGAAACATTTGCCCGGGGTCATGCGGTTCTTGACAGGCGCGAGAGCAAGCAGGCGACCGAGCAGGCAAGAAGGCTCCTCCCGTTCCCTCCATATCGTTGCCTCATTCGTGCTACTCTCGTATCCCCATATCTCCACTCGGCTCCCGGTCCCCCGCGCGTCCCTGTGCCATTCCACGTGTGCGTGTGCGCCTATACTACTGTCCGGCTCCTTCACTCCGTCTCTTTCTCTCTCTCTCACTCCTTCTTCCACTCTCCATGCCGTCCTCCGTCTCACTCACTCACTCACTCACTCCTTCCTCTCTGCCTCTTTTTCTTTCTCTCTCCACCACGAATAACGCTAAACCGCACGGAGAGCTCTCCTACCGAGCAACTCCTGGGCAACTCGCTCGCTCTCCTCGCGCTCCTTCGCTTTCCCTCTTCGTCGTCGTCTCTGCCAGTCAATCTTTTTATCTCTCTCTCGCGCACGCTTTACAGGCTCTACCAAAATCACTCGCACGGTCGCATTGTCATGTTAACCCTTGTGTGTACAGGCGGGGTCAACACGACACCGGGGACAATTTTATGTTCGGATCCGCCGCTCTTATCCCGCGCTGCGTCACAGTGCAAGATTGTGCGGCGCCCTAATTTGGTACACTGCAGTGAGCTGTCACATTTTCCAGATTTTTTCTGCTTTACTTTTATGAGCCGTTTCAGATGATTTGTTTTTTCCGGGAAGATTTTCGAAAAATGTAGGTGGTGCCAATTTTGGGTTTGTGTAGACTTCAAGGAATATATAAATAAACTGATCGAATGTATAGATTTTTCCCGTATATTTAATACTATTTTTTAAGTAGGATTTGTGTAAGAAAACATATTTCACTAAACCAAATTTACACCGAATATTCATTAATCAACTTTTACAGACGATTTTTCTAAGCTGGTTATTAACTTAATTTGTCGATGTGTAAATACGTTTAAAATTAATTACTTGACTGCAACATTACATCTTTCCCGAAATGTTGAATATGTAGAATGTACTACGAAGTGAACTGTTAATGTGACATTTGTTCACGTAATAAGGTTTTCGTTCTTCAATTGCGTAAATACCGGATAAACGCGGAGTTTACTTTTACGTATGCGGGCAAAGGATATGGCTCTTCAGTGTAGAACGTTCACCCATCCGAGCAGCGTTCGAAGGATCTTACGAATACAAGTGATAGAGCCGTGACTGTGGTCAGACGTGCCTCGCCCGGGGATATACTGAGATACCACATTGCCATAAGAAAATTTCGCTTTAATCCAGACAGGAATTCACCAATAAATCGCAACCCCAACAATAAAACCCTTTAGAAACGTCCCACGCCAAGAAAGGTTTTCGACAATGAGATTGATAGACCAACAACTTTAAAAAACGTAGATTTCATACCCCGCAAAGATCAAGAAAGAATAATCATTTTTTTGACAAATGAGCGCGCCAAAGTGTTTTGCTCGGATTTCCTTGCAAAAACGTGAACGACGTCCTTTTTCACGGCGTCGCTGCTTATTTAGTGAATTGCAAACGCGCGGTCGGGGTGAGTGTGAAAGCGGCGTGAACAAACACGCTGGGCGGCGGGTGCAACGTTCCTGTTACGTTCGCGAGAGCAGTCAATATTATACAATGCCATTCGCGTATGCGGATCCTGCACGGTGTAACGCGATAGGCGGCTTTTCAATATCCCGTATCATCTCGCGCGCGAAAGGGTGACGGGACTAAAAGGCGTGAAAGATATGGCAAACATGGAATGCGTTGTTCTGCTGTCTCGTATTGTGTGCACGCGCTGCCGACATTAATTCGACAATTTAAGTCGCGTACGAGATTTTTACCGAGGGTGTCAGAAAATTGCTAAGTAGTTACATATGGACTAATTTCCCAGTTGCTAATATGGGACAGCGGACCTGATATCGAACGGTATGTACTTTTCCGTTTATTTCGATTTTCCTGACCTTTTCAGGTTTGTATAACAGAATGTGAAATTCTCGACGTGAAGTTAGTAACTGTTTTTTGTAACGCAATAATAATTAGAGTTCTAGGTAGTTTGCAAATAGTTTCTTTCTCTTTCTAAAATAATTATAACAAATTTTTTCTTCCCTTTTTCATAATAAATAAAGGCTCTGACCTTCAACGATTTTCATTGACCTTCACTCTTTATCATATATCATCACGATTGTCCGATCTCCGAAATATTTGTTGAAAACAAACATCATTCATTAATTTGAATTAACACCCGCTTGTTCAGATCGCGGCTGCGCAGGCAGAAATGTAATAGTCGCTGAATAGTATTGAGTGATCGAACGTATTCGAAGTGTACTCAACTAAAATAGATTTGGGGTCGACACCATGCGAGGCTGCACAAAACGTATTAGGGGATACTTTGCGGGTCGAGATGGGGGGAAAACGAGTTTCGGATCTCAAATAGTATCTACGTCGAACAAAGAATCGGCGTCGAACTTGGGAACTGCCGACTGATGACTAAACAAGGTAACAATAAAAACAACTGTATTGATCGTATGAATGTTCGTACTGCAGTCACTGGTTTCTAGGGAATTCAATTTAGAATTATGAAAAGGACATAGTAATCATCTATTACGTTTAACTTACATCTAACTACGAATACAACAGACAACATTAATTTTGGTGTTGCACACTGGAAGCAGTATAAATAATCATGTTTACACGTTGATCAAGAACACTAAAGTTAAATATTTCACTGTATGATTTGTTAGATCATGTTCTACTTTATAAAATAAAGATTGGAAACAATATCGAATTTTTCATACATGAAAAAGCACTAGCACCAATTTTTGTAGACTGCATTTAACGCCTTTTACCATGCCATTACCATCGCTCGACGAATGTGGCGTTGGTGGCCCACATAAGGAACAGAGTGAGCGCGAAAGCACAAGTGAAGTGTTACGTGGGCGAACAAAACCATAGTGTAAAAGAAAGGGATTATACACGTCGAATCTCGATGGCAACATCGACAGATGGCGGAGAGCCTATTATAAACTTTATGCTGCCAACTGTCACCCAGCCATATTCCATTACATTTCGCGCCGAGTATTGCGTTCTCGCCGTCCTATGCGCGTAGCCGAGGGTAGCCGTTTCTTTCCCTCTCGCTCCCTCCCCTTCTTCCCCGCCTCGCTCTGCTCTCACCTCTCTATCTGTCGACGGCATATCCGAAACTTCTCTCTCTCTCTCTCCCTCTCTCTCGCTGGTCACATTTCTGTCTCCCTTTCTTTCTCTCCCTCTTTCGCACTGACACCCCTTCCTTTCTATCTCTCTGTCTCCCTCTATCTCTCTCTCCGCATTTCGCCTGACCCTCTCGACAAGCGTGTTTATATGAGAGTGGATGGTTGCTCTACCGTTGATCAATATAGTTAACTAGTCAGTATTTGTAGAGGTCGTTAGCAGGGTATACGCATGCACACACCTATAGACACGCGTTTGTACACGCTCGTACAATGAGCGTGGCACAAAATTCATCCCCTGTTTCGGTTCAAGACTACGACTGCAAGATCGCCAGAAGTGACGAAAACTCAGTGCCGTGTAAACAAAATCTATCCAAACACCGTACCGAGCTGTTTGACTGAATTACCACGGGATTTCAATAGAGACTCGGCAATAAATCATGCCGTTTTTATTTGCTAATATTACAACTGATATTTATACGGTCGTGCACCAAATTAAGAGAATGATTTGTTACTTAACATGCAACAAATATTGTACATAATAATATACCGAAGCAGTCTCCTCGATTACTATCAGCCGTGAAATAAATGAAAATTGAATAATTTGCAGTCTAAAGTCAAAACTGTTGCATATTACAGCGCTTCATTACTGAAAAATGAAAAATGAAAGTGACAAAATAATATTTTGTCACTTCACAAAATACTTCTTAACGCTGATGTAACTATAAATTAACCCTATTAAAAAATAGACTGGTGCTTGTGAATGAGAAAAGAAATTGAAATTAATTTGTTAAATTTCGTTAATTGAGAAGAAAGGATCGTTTATGCAGAACACGCATGCTTGTACCGTTATGAGCATAAAGCTGATGATGTCGGTGACTAATAAGAAGAAACATTCGATAAAGGTGAAGAGAAAGATGGGGAGAGAATGAGAAGGACGGTATATCGAGAGTAAGAGAAACGAAGAGGAAGGGCGAGAGAGATGGAGGGAGAATAAGAGAGAAAGGGGTGAGGGAGAGAGAGAGGAAGAGCGTACTGCTGGCTGTGGTTCTCCGATATCGATTTCCGATAGCGGCATTTAGTGTTATGTATATATTCTGTCTGCTCCCATACGTATTTGATGCGCATATGTATACATACATATACGTACATATGTACATTCCACGTATATAACTGTCACAGAGCGCACACATACAAATTGACAGTAATACATAATGCTGATATATTGACTCATAGTATCTATTGCCAAAATAGACCGCCCTCATACTTGTGCATATAATGGTGAATTTACCAGTGTGAAATGAGAATGGTGGGGGGTGTAGGAACACACTATCGAAATTACAGTCAAGCGACTCGTATACAAGGTGTTGGAAAGTTCGCCGCGGAGCGACGTGTGTTTCGGTATCGTGGTCCGTTTCGTCGCATGACCCTCCGGGCAATTAGCATCCCTCTCAACACGCTCCTGGACACCAAAGGGCTCGCCGCCGCTTAAATGCTGATTGATTCGCCGGATTTTCACGGCCGGTAACTGTGTCACGAGGACTCGCCAAGGAAAGTTCGCGGTGGGTACTTTTGAAAAGTATATAACAAAGATTTAGGAGAAGTCATGTCGATCTTTCCGTATCAATTCATTATTTCATGTATCAAATAGTCATTTAAAGAAAAATTTACTACTTAAAAAAGTGAGTCAAATAGTACTAGTATGAAATGCACTTAATTATTTATATTGTTATATTATTGCATTAATAAAAAATTTATTTTACTTCTCTTATTTTCCCGTGTAAGCAATACAGTTGTAAGTGAATTATTTATTCCAGAGTTGATTATTCGATATTAATTCTAATACTATGCATTAGCATATAATATTTAAATGGCATTGAACTACTTCCTTAAGAATATTAATTAATAGTGAACAGAATCAACTATTAGAAAATTATTAACGTATTCAAAGTAAATAATAATTATCTGTGAAGTATAAAGTTGGAAGAGTGGTACATCGAATGAGATAATAATTAATAGACAAGTTACATCTCATTTGCATTATAGTTATTTATTAAGTAACGAATACTATTAAAAGCGAAATTGACAATTAATTATCGAAAGTATGATATTAATTACACGGATATTGACAAGTTTATTAAATGCGAATTCTTAATTGCACGATTACACAGTTGTGCTTTGTGTACTTACTTGTAGGCTTCACATGTACACTAGTACTGAAACTATTAGTTATTAAGTCGTTAATAATGCAAAATAAATTAAAAAACAAATTTTAGAATCAACCTAATATTACAAATTACTGAAATGTTATTCAGTAGTGCCTTCGTTATCACTATAGTCTAATTTATGAACGTTAATCTTTAAAGATATTGTGCCAAACAACCAACAACAAGATACATTAAATTTTGTCTATATTTTCATATAAATCGCGTATCGTTTACTAGTGATTGAGAGTTGATGAAGAAAGTAACGCGCGTATTAAAAGTACAGTTACTTTCACTCTGTAATTAAACAAAGCGATGTGGTGGTCTTAAACAATGTATTCCATGCACAGTATGATTCATTTGGAGAAAGTAGAAACACTTGTTGCATTAGCAACGCGAAAGGCTTTGTAAAGGCTACTTTTCGGTAAACGCGGATGATCAGCTTTGTACGTATGGGCGCGGTAAATTAAATTTCGTTCCAGCTGAAAATCCGTTCACTCGTAGCAATATTATTCGAGCAGGTTAAAATAATTAATCTGCCGAATATTAGAGTAAGCCGCAGTCATTTGTTAACGCGGTTACTTCGATGACGAGCGTTGCAAACGTGACCGACCGTATTTAACGAGATAACATTATAAAATGTGGAATAATAAACGAAACGAATCGACCGTAAGATCGATCGAGACGGCGCATATGCGTCGAATTCTAAAAATATTTCGCGAATAAACAGCGCCGAAGACGAAACTTGTTTAAATAATTATTCACCGCCTTGGGTTCGGGAACGAGCCTGTTTTGTAATATTTATACGAATTATTTTATAATGCATAAAAGCATCAGGCCCTGTTGCGAAATCTCCGTGACGAAAATATAAATATCGCCATTATTCAATAAACGCGACGTTTACTGCGACGCCGGATTCTATAAATAATAATTTTGCAGTTACGAAAACGGTCGTCGAGCGGTAATGCTTGATGATCATTCCGTATACCAATAATAGTCCGTCACGTGTTTCCCAAATGTTAAGTAACCGCTAACATTTATGTAATAATAATAATAATGTTATTCTTTCAGTTGATAATGTAACGCTATCATTCTTAATTACGTAATGAAATTGCACTTGTCAATGGTGAATTGGAGATGAACGTTCTTTACTAGAAGCGGTCACCAGTCCGACTAATGTGTTGCACGATCGGTACTTAACATTTTTATAACTACACAACCAGCATTTTGGGGCATCAAATGTAAACACGTGATTGTTAATTCGACCGAGTATGAATAGGTTTTGTATTTTTATCTCACACCGGCAACGACGATTCTATTTCACGGCATATTTGTGTCGATGCGGGAATTCATCGATTTCATCGCCGACGATCGCGTCGAAGGCGAGCTGATGTTATAAATTATCCATAATTTCCGCGTGCCCTTAGGCAGACGCCTAAGGACTTGTGAAATTCGTTCGGAGACTGCCGGTAATCGGTGCTCGGCACCAATCAGTAAAACCACCCCGCTCCAATGAACGCTTGGACGAACAATGCGCGGCAACGGCTCGCTGTTACGATCGATTCCCTTTTGCCACCCAGGCTACACTCCCGATTCTCTTCGCTAACGCGTGCTTCCCACTCGTTAAAAGCGGTCACGTAAATGTAAGTGCGACCTCATGTAAACGACTCCACGGCGCTCGAGTTTACTCAGAAACAACCAACGAAGAAGCCAGCCTTTGGTTTTTGAGCTTTGCGCTCTTTTTTCCTTACTTCATCATCGTCATCGACTGAAATGCTCGTGGAATAGTATCGAGAAGATTCTGGTATTT